>JACXGI010003927.1:29863-51683 GCA_016801175.1 Esox masquinongy
ACACACACACACACACACACACACACACACACACACACACACACACACACACACACACACACACACACACACACACCGAGAAAGAACAAAGAAAAACATGAAGAGAGACAAAGAGAGAAATTGAATAGACACGGATCGAAGTGAAAGAGTAACTAGATCCAGTTCCTTCCTAGTCCGGTCCTGGTCTCTGGTGAACATCAGTAAGACTACTGAACTCTCTACCTCCCGGTTTTCACCCGCAGACAAAGTAAACACTTCACATACGTCTGGTCACTTCCCCAATCCATCCGTCATAGCATCCGCTGGAAGACCTCTACTCAAGACCTCTTCCTTACACACAAGCGCTCCCCAAGTCAGCACAAAGACTAACAGTCCAGACTAGAAGGCCCTTAAAAAACGGGGCTGGATTCCACATCTTCAGAACTCTGAAACAGTCAAAGCATTAACTAGGAGGTCGTCACTGTGTCTTTCTATGTATTATCCCACCCTGCACCAGATAAATTAGCTGTCTACCCGTACTATAAATCACTGCATCCTTAAGCGGAGATAAATCGTGACGTGATGTGCATACGGAAAGGCTGTCTGAGCCCACGACAGTGTTCTAATGGGTCATTAAAAGCCGTTCCTTTTACCTGGCGCTATATTCACCCAGTAGCCCGTGTCTCGTGGGAGCGGGAAGGTATCCGCTGCTGTCACGTTACACGGGCAACGGGCTCCATCACATTACACTCATCATTATGCGAGCAGACGGACGGAAACACAGCCAGGTCTCAAGAGCGGGGGGCCATGTGATTCTACCTCACCACTTCCCTCCACAGAGCTGCCAGGGCAGGGCCAGGCTGAGGAGCCGAGGCCTGAGGAAACACGGTGGCAAATTATCATTACGCTCCAGCCACCTCTTGCAGCGCCCAATGTTACGTAGCGCTGCTCTCATTCATTCGCAATCATTTAGCGTCAGCGTACGGTTAGCATTGTTCAAAGAGCAGCTTGAGGACTGAATGGTAGGTTTTGGTATCGGCATTAGCCATGTAGCCACGTAGCGGTCCTGTCCCAATAGGCCAGCCCGCTCAACGCACCCACCCTAATTAAACTCTCATTAACAACATTAATATTCACCGATCCAGCTCCCGCCTACGAACAACTAAACACGCACGCGCACTCGCGCACACGCACTAACAAAAGTATCCAGGGAGAGACTCACCGCATGGCTCTCAGTGCAATCTTGTACGCCAGTTCAGCGTCGTGAGGTAGGAGGGAGGTGAAGAGATAGCGGGCGAAGGTGTGCATGGGAACGCTCTCTCTGTAGACAAGCTCTCCCAGGCCACTGTATGGGCCACCTGGAGACAGAACAGAGGACAACGTTAACCCACAGACAGACAGAACTGACGGACAGGCAGCCGACGGGACACGTGTTGCAGGCAGGAAGAGAGGGATGAAGCATTTTGCAACAATTAAAGAAGACAGAAATATCAGCAGCACAAAATAAGAAATATATTTCATTATACATGTATTACGGTCTGTGGCCGTAAGGGAGAATGTGTGACTATGGTATACTTATAAGTGTGTGTTATTGCGTGGCTAGACAGTGGTTTTCAGAGTTTCCTGCTCTCGCTCCAGAGGAGAAAAGGCCACGCAGGACAAAGTGGTCACCATGAGGTCATAATGTGCAGACAGAGGCCTACCTCCCCTCATTTCCACCGGGTTATTTTAGACTGAACAGCTCCCCCTGACCACAGACCACATCACACATGGGCCCCACTATAGAAGCTCTTAGGCCTTAGAGCCTGGGACTCAATTACCAAACAGTCCAGAGGTGGGTGGTCGATCTGGGCAGAGGCTAGCTTGGGGTTAGGGTGGGACTGGAGGTTTGAGGGCTGCAATGGCCTATCATCTCTCCCACTCCCACAAGAAAACCCCAGCAGTCCCATTCTGTCCTAGTAGATGATGTCGGCACTGCATGTTTAGTGTGTGTGTGTGTGTGTGTGTGTCTGCTGACATGTTCCTGGTGTTACAGTGGGAGAGTTATTTACGTCTGGCTTAGGGCGTTTCTAGTTATTTTTACCTCACAAACTGAAAGATAATAAATATTCAGGCGGAGGGGTGAAATTTGTTAATTCCTGCTTCTGCTTCAGTGTGGAGACTGTGGTAGGACAACAGGCACGAGAAGGAAAATCTCAAAGCCATCTGTTTTCACAGCTGAGCCACAGAAACACACATATTCTCAACAATCCTACAAAAGATTATTGAACATGGTATGTAACAGGCAAAGTGAACAGCAGCGACGTGTGTATCCTCACTCTCTAACAAGAAGACGGCCTGCTTGCGGAAGATCTTGACCAGCGTGTCGTCCAGCTCCACTTCCTGCAGCTTGGCCAGTAGCTGCTCTTCGTTGCGACACACCTTCTCCTGGGCGTACAGCCCATCAGGCATGACCCTTTGCTGCCCTAAGCCTATCAGAGCGGTCTCCACGGCCAGCGCCACGTACGATTCGCCCTCGCCTAGCAACCGCTGAACTGGCAACCTCTGCAGCTCTGCACGACTCACCACACTGGAACAGTCTGAGCGAGAGAGACAGGGAAGGAGAGACGCTTGAGTTAGTGCCTAGTAGTCTGTTTACAGTTTGTCCATTCTCTGAGGTTTTGGAACGTCCCTCCTCTTCCACACCACTGAGGGTCAGCCTGTCCTAAACAGCACCCTATTCCCAAGACACTGCAGTACATAACACCACAGCCCCGGTCAGAAGGATTTGGGACCAGCCCAAGATCTCCAGCTAGTTCTTTTCCATATCACTGGGCCAGCTTAGGGTGTGCCTTGACTATTTTCGACTAGCAGTGGAGAGGAAAGCGAGGGAGTGAAATGAGGAATGTGAGCATTTGGTGAAGGGTGAGAGAGGGCATGGAAAGCGACCATCTGTAGGGTGTCCGTTCCCTCTGCCCAGAGTGGCTGAAGACACGCTTTTGTGGAGAATTTCACCAACCAGTGAAATACAGTTTTACCAAGACTGATATCCTTTCTGTTCTGAATCGTTCAGTGGGGTCTTTGTCTAACATATAATTAACACTATATTCAGAAATTCAGATTAGTCCACCTAATACACTGGATGGTAATGACTGGGTTCCGGATTACATTTAAAACAACTAATTGAAAAGAGGCAATGAGATGGATTTTTGACACGGGCCTACATTTTAACTAAAGTTTTGACCATTCTACAGTTTGGAAAATCTTAATTTGACCAGATTATGACAAAGACATTATATTTTGACCATTAGTTTACGCAGATGATCATCTACAGAATTAATTTCATACCCATTATTTCGAAATATGTGTTTTTGATTAGACACTCAAGCAACTGAGTAAAAGAGGAGTGGAGAGAGAAGAGATAAATATGTACCTGAGAGGTCAAGGCAGGTGTTGGCCCCCTCCTCCGTCCCCCGACCAGTCTCTGTGAGGGTGCTGAACAGGGTGCCGATGGGGTCCAGGGGGTGGCCCACCCAGCCCTCCATGTTAGTGATAGATGTGCCTTTATGGAGCAGCTCTGACACGGACAAGACAAAAGAAACGTCATCTAAAGACACTTAGTAGCACAGCATTAACCGTATTGACGGTACTGCTTCAGGACTTAGCGTAGCTCTACAAGCGACACACAGTAACATAGTATTAACCCTGTCGAGTACTGCTTCAGTATCTAGCATGGCTCTAGGACTGGCCAATGGGGTCCAACAGGGCAGTCTAACCTTTCTTATGTCGGCGGAAGTGTTCTAGTTGTCTCTGCTGCTGACGACGCAGCGTGTTTACAACGGCAATGGCCAATCGCAGCGCTTCACGGGGGTAACCATGGGAACGCAGGGCGTCCACCCGAGCACAAGCCGTAGGGACATGTTCTGAGAGGGAAAGAGAGAGAAGAGATAAGACAATATGCCCACGCACGCCCGCATGCACGCACGCACGCACGCAGTCTTTTTTTGCAAACGTACCGTGCCACATGGGCCATCCGCGAGCGTCAAATAGGGAGCCGTCCTGATTATCGTGGTAACAGTAGTTGGCATAGAGGTCGCTGGCAATGATGTGCTGCAGGTGGCGATCCTGCCAGTGGAGGTCACAGGCCTCGATTGCCCTCGTGAACACTGTCCTGTGGGGACGCGACTCTGACGGGAGAGAGAGGGAGTCTGGTGTTAGACAGGGTGGAGGAGGAGGGAGGGAGATGGGGAGAGAGAGGTAAAGATACTAGCATTAAACAGAGTAGAGGAGGAATGGAGGGAGAAGGAGGGATGGAGGGAGTGGGAGAAAACGGCACTGGAGAGAGGAGGGTTCAAACATTAGCCGCAGGCTAACAACAGAGGGAGATGGAGAGCACATCACAGACAGACAGAAAGATGGTGGGGCGATGTAGAGAAAGAAAGACCCGTCTCTCACCTTGGTTGCCATGGGCACCCTGAGGCAGGGAGTGGGTGAGGTTGGGCAGATCGTTGCCATGGTTACCATCCTCCCAGGGACACACGTCCACGCTGTTCCACCTCCTCAGCTGTCTGAGCCACGAACATTTCTGCTCCGCCTTACAGTGGGGGTTCAACACGATGCACATCCACAGAGCCCCTGTACACACACACGTGCATGCGCACGCACACGCACACGCACACATAGTAGAAACAGTGAAAATGTATGAAAAATCAAAAATACTGTTGTTACATCTGCTTAATGGAGTACGATATTCACTCGTTTAGAAATTTAAAAAGTTAAAAAAAATATTGAAGATATTTTAACGTAGGTATATGAAGTATTGCGTAACAAGAGAAAAAGGAAATTAATTTTTGGTGGGACATAGTCAGCTGAATGTCAAACATTAATAATATCTTATTTGAAATAATAAGACTTGCCACAGTTTTTAAACCCCATATTGCCCTTTTATATGTTACGGATTTGTGTACGTATATTGATTGAATAATGTTTGAAAATAACAACAAATTTGCATATGGGAATTATTTAAAAAACCCTGGAGTTGTCAGTCTTGCCCCAGAGACACTGCGTGACGTCATTATGTTCCATTAAATATCTGTGTGCATTCACACTGCAGACTGCGCTTTGGTGATGACTGGCTGGGAAGCCCTAGGGGCATGCAAATTGCCTGTCCGGATCACCGTGTAGGGGAGGCATGGTCAGCAGGGATTTCCTGGTCTCATAGCGCCTTAACAACTCGCCTTAACAACTCCCTCAGGCAGCTCGGGGGCCTTCAAAGCTAATTGTTGTCATCAGGTGACTGTGTCCTGACACGAGCTGTGGAAAACAGCAGAATGGCTTAGCCTGGATGCATGGGAGGAAGGCATGCTTGGATATTTAACTCTTCCGAATCCATTGGGATTTTTTTTTTGCATTGACACAGGGTTGTAGATAAAATTAGATGTGACAAAACTGGAGTGAAAAAAAAGACAAAAGCAGGTAAAAAAACAAAATACAACAACATGATTTGGAGTGGCAGCCTTAAAAAAACAAGGCATTTTAAAAAAATCTCTGGGCTTTAAGGTGTGTATGCATTTATTTTAGTGAAGTATGGAATGGGAAAACTCTGATAGTGGTCTGTTGTGGGTTGCCCCTCCGATGATCTGCGGTCTGGTTAGAGGTTGTCAGTCTGCAAATTGATTTGTTAGACTGATTGTATTTTTTTCCCCCCAATTTCACAACGTCGAATTTGCAATTATGGCTTTGCCTTGTGGCAACAGCTCAACAGCTGATGCGAGACAGTCACATTGTCCTCTGATGCGATTTTGCCATGTCATTCCACTAAGCACTAGTTGCTCAACCGAGAAGATTGTGGTGGCACACACATGCTGGAGGAGAACACATCCCTGGCCAACAACTAGCCAACCTACCACAAGGAGTCTCTAGAGTGCAACGAGTCAAAGCAGGCCTGTCTGATGTCCAGAGAACTGCAGGGATTTAGCAAATGTCAGGCAGATATGCTCCTGTCTGCTCGCAGGGGATGTGATTCTGAGGGTTTCAAGTGCTTGCTGGTAGCTGTGACATGACCTGCCCAGAATGATTCTGCAGGATGTCTATGGACACGCTCCAGCAGTCAGGGTTTCAGTGAGGCCAAGGTTCCAGGCAGGGACAGTCTTATTTGGCAAATGTAGATGCCCGTTAGATCCACTGTGGAAACAGCAAAGCACCAAATGTACTTCAGGAAGAACCGCTTCCTGTTTGCACTTGTGGCTATAGGTGTCCAGTCCTGCTGACAAGTGGAACATTTGACCCCATCATTTATTTTTTCAGAAAGATGTCACAACCGACATTCTTCCTAAACTGTTTGAGCTACAAACTAACACCCACCTCATAAAAACTCGGGACTTTCAGGGAATACTGTTGCATTCAAGCTTCAATTGCCATTTACAAGCCAAAGTAACAAAGCATGCCATAATTAAAGTAATTAAATATACAGTATCCGTCAAAGGTTTGGGCACACCTACTCAATTAAGGGTTTTTCTTTATTTTTACTTATTTCCACATTGTAGAATACTTGTGAAGACATCAAAACTACAAAATAACACTTATGGAATCATGTAGCAACCAAAATATTTCATATTGTAAATTCTTCAAAGTAGTCACCCTTGCCTAGATGACAGCTTTGCACACTATTTGCATTCTATCAACCAGCTTCATGAGGTAGTCATCTAGAATGTATTTCAATTAACAGGTGTGCCTTAAAGAGTTAATTTGTGGAACTTCTTTCCTTCTTAATGCATTTGAGCCAATCGACTGTGTTGTAACCAGTTAGGGTTGATACACAGAATACTATCATTTTGTCTGTAATGTAGTCCATATTATGGCAAGAAGAGCTAAATAAGAAAAGAGAAATGACAGTCCATCATTCCTTTAAGACATGAAGGTCAGTCAATGTTGAAAATGCCAAGAACTTTGAAAGTTTCTTCAAGGGCAGTCCTGCACTCATGAGGACCGCCACAGGAATGGAAGCCAGTTACCTCTGCTGCAGAGGATATGTTCATTAGAGTTACCAGCCTCAGAAATAGGCAATTACTTGCATCTCAGACTGGTTTGATAGTGTGGGATGCTTTTCTGGTGACGCTGGCTATGATTTATTTAGAATTCAAGACACTCAACCAGCATGGCTACCACAGCATTCTGCAGCGATATACCATCTTATTTGGTTTGCACTGAGTGGGACTATCATTTATTTTTCAATAGGACAATGACCCAAACCCTTAACTGTTGTGTGGCTGGGAGCCCCGTGGGTCACTTCATGTAAGCCAAGCATTGTCAGTTTCCTCGACTGTTTTATTTTCTGATCAGTGAGTTTCTCTAGATTATTATCTAAATCAAACGTTTTTTGCAATTGTTTTACCCATTATTTCCCTCCCTATTCCCCCAAAGGTCAAGGAGTAAAAAGTAAATCGGATGACAATTTCTATTTTGAAAGCAAACGTTGAAGGGGTAACTAGCTGGCAAAAATAGTATACACTTCTAAACTAGGGGTACACACACACGCGCACACGCACGCGCACGCGCACACACACACACACACAGTCTCGTACTACCAAGGCCATGTTTGACTAAAGGCATGAATCAGAAGTATATTATGAAAGTAGGATTTGTTGATAACCAAACAGCATAACATTGTTTTTTTTTCTTTTCATGTGCCAGCTGTGTAAAAATAGATTTAAAAAATTCATCCAACTTTTCAAAGAGGAGTAGGGTTTAAAAAGTGATGCCTATTTTTTCACCCCAAACTGTTTGAAAGGAGTTGCATATTTGTTGTAGTATACGAAAGCATTTCTTGTGTTCTAGAGTTAAATGAATAGATTTCTCTGACATGCAATGAAAACTTTTCTTTTTGACACTCCTGAATCTTTGAAAAGTGGAAACTGTTTGTCCTTCCCACACCGTCACAGACACACACTGCATACATCTGTCTGATGTAAACAAACTAAAGACTAAAAAAGAAAAACCTCCAAGGACATCACAACACATCCAAGAATATGTAGGACGCTAGGGTCATGTAGACAAATCAAAAACATGTCAGCTAATATACACCTACATACTCGCAGTCCTCCAGAAAAACTATGATTGGGCAACGATTACGAAAGAGAAACGTTAACTTTGGAAGAGAGGAACCAGGAAATTGAGAGGGTAGATGGACAAAAAATAGAGTTGGAGTGGTTGACCGATAGAAGTAGAGGAGAAATAAGGGAAGGAAGGCCTGTTGTCTGAAGGAGGAAAGGAGAAGAGGCCCGGAGGAGGAGTAAAGACAAAAGAAGAAAGCAGCTGATCCGAGAGAGGCAGCTTTTGCTTTTGCCACACATCAAGCAGTCAGAAAAGGACTCTGGGAGATAATTTGATGTCTGTGCTTCAAAGCATTGTTACACTTCTAAAAATACAAATTAAAGAAAAATGTCCACTTGCTGTGAGTGTGACTGATTCACAAAGTCATCCCGAAAAGCAGAGAACTAGTCCAGAAGCCAAAACAGACAGCTAAACAAAAAGAAAACACCAACAATAAAGGCTGGAGATAAAACAGCTGTCGTTGTCGTGGTAACAGAGCAGTTTCTGAGTTCTGACTGTCTGTCAGGCGATAAGGAGTAAAAAGCCAGTAATCCACTCAAAGACGATTATAGTCTCAGTGCCTACCCACAGGGGTGTGTGTGTTCATGTTTCACAAATATGGGGGGAACCAAAAACCCCCACAAGGAGGGTTTAACAAGAACAATTTGACCTTGTGGTGATCTTTTGCCGGTCCCCACAAGGAAAAATATATTGTTGCTTAGGGTTAAGGTTTAGGATAAAAGTCATTTTGGGGTTAAAGTTAGGCATAATTGGTTAGGTTTAGGGTAAGGTTTTCGGGTTTAAGTTTTAAGAAAGATAGGATGTTGAATAGGGATAATCATTTGTGTCTCCAGAAGGACAGAGATTCCTAGTGAGTGAGCAGGTGAGTGAGTTACTGTTGTGTGTGTGTGTGTGTCCCAGAACCTAGTAAATAATGCATTTGTGGAAACAAATAAAAACAAGAGGTTGACATTCAGGGACTTTCCTCCCTTTATTCACACATGAACAGGAGAGCAGAATAAAACAACATATACTGCATAATCACGAGACCGTAGTGTGTGTGCATGTGTGTGTGTGTGTCATCTGTAAGGAAAGGCCACGGCGGACAGACAAGTGCTTCCCATAAGAACTATTAATGCCCTTTTGAGTGACGATAATAAAAAATAAATCGGGAACGGATTTACGCTGTGGACAATGTTCTCTCCAATACCCAGCACGTCAATCCGAAGCCGATAGATGACTGAAAGGTATAGCACAGATTGAGTGCCTGGGACATAGCGGCACAGTGTCAGAGGGAATACAGCAATCAATCAATGTACAGTATATAAAGTAGCCTACTGTGTATGTGTGTGTGTGTGTGTGTGTGTGTGTGTGTGTGTGTGTGTGTACTCACCTAGTTCGTCCCAGAGCTGTCGGTATTTGTCTGTCATAGTGGTACCCTGCTGTCGCCACAGTGCCAGTCGAGGGTCGGCCATGAACTGCTCTGTGATCAGTGTTAACATCCGCGCTCCGTTGGAGTCACGCATACGCAGCATCTCTCTCACCTATGGAACAGGGAGGATGGCATCAGCATGTGTGTGTGTGTGTGTGTGTGTGTGTCTGTGTGTATGTGTCAACAGCTTAAGGTAGGGAGACATTAAAATCAAGGCAGCGGGTTCTGATGGTCATCCAGTCGTTACACAGCGGTCAACACATTAGGGCTAGGCTGAATATTCCACATAATAGTTAGGCTTAATATTCCAAATAATAGTTAGGCTTAATATTCCACATAATAGTTAGGCTTAATATTCCACATAATAGTTAGGCTTAATATTCCACATTAGGGCTAGGCTTAATATTCCACATAATAGTTACGCTTAATATTCCACATTAGGGCTAGGCTTAATATTCCACATTAGGGCTAGGCTTAATATTCCACATAATAGTTAGGCTTAATATTCCACATTAGGGCTAGGTTTAATATTCCACATTAGGGCTAGGCTTAATATTCCACATTAGGGCTAGGCTTAATATTCCACATAATAGTTAGGCTTAATATTCCACGTTAGGGCTAGGCTTAATATTCCATGTTAGGGCTAGGTTTAATAATCCATGTTAGAGCTAGGCTTAATATTCCACGTTAGGGCTAGGTTTAATAATCCACGTTAGGGCTAGGCTTAATATTCTACGTTAGAGTTAGGCTTAATATTCCACATTAGGGCTTGGCTTAATATTCCACATTAGGGCTAGGCTTAATATTCCACATTAGGGCTCATCTTAATATTCCACATTAGGGCTCATCTTAATATTCCACATTTGGGCTATTCTTAAGGCTATGTCTAAATTGCACCCTTATTTCCTTTGCGGTGAACTACTTTAGAGTCTAGATGGGGCCTGGTCACAATTTAACATCAGCGCCAGGCTAAATATTTAACATTAGCGCCAGGCTAATTATTTACCATTAGCGCCAGGGTAAATATTTAACACTAGCCCCTATGCGTAATATACGCTAGAAGAGTGTATCATAATGTTGAGTTTGGCACAGCGGACAGATTACAACTTCTGTGGCATAAAGACGGCCTAAGTGTACATCAACGGCTAAAAGCAACATCAAACCTCAACCACAATGGCACTGTTTAATGTATGTGCCAACTGTCATGCTAATGGGCCTTTAGACAAACAGAGTATTAGTGGCTTTGAACTGAACAGAAACCACTTGGCTGTTGAAATACAGGGAGAAATGCAGCTGTTTTGATGTTAATGACTCTGTAAACGTGATATAAACCAATGTTTCAGCCTCTTCTACAAAAGCAATAAGGCATGAGGTGTGGTATATAGCCAATTTATCACATCTAAAAGCTTTTCGTAGGCATGACGCATCTAGGAGTTCCTGGACACATCACTTAGGCATGGTATATTGGCAATATCTACAAACCCCCGAGATGTGTGATGCTATTATAAACCGGTTATCGACCAAATTAGAACAGTAAAAAGTGATGTGGTCTGTCATATATCACGGCTATCAGCCAATCGTAATTTAGGATTTAAAGCACAGAGTTTATAATAGTAATTTAGTCATGCTAGGTTAAGTTTAAAACAGAGACAACACAGAGTACGGTTTGTGTTACCTTGCTGAACAGCAGGTTGAGTTGTTTCCCAGAGCCGTGGTAGCCCCCCTGAGACAGGAAGAGTTTGACCTGCTCCTGAACCTGCTCCTCGTCCAGGTGCCAACAGTTCTCATCATCCACACTGGCCCCTGCCGTGGGGTCCGGGGCCCCTACACACAGAGACAAGTTAGTACACACAAAGAAGACAGAGAAATATTAATAATATTAACAACTCTTATATTAATACAGCTGGATAAAGTGACAATTTATAGAGATAGAGGAACAATTCATAGAGATGTATAGATCAACAATTTATAGAAATAAGTATTTAAAAACAATTAATTCACGTTGATTAACAACTACAGAGATAGATAAACAATTCATAGAGCAAGACAGATGAACAATTAATTTAGACAGGGCTAGATTAACAAATCATATTGATAAACAATATGATAGCTAGATAGATCAGCTCGCCAAAACAGCTCAGAAACGCTGGAGCAGCCCAGACACTTTGATTTGGCTTATTAATTGTTCCACCACCCCTTTGCCCAGCACTAAGCACGTAAAAGGTACAGGGAATAAACCCCTCGTTTAGTTTCAATTGCAGCCCAAAGACCCCATCGCCTGATTGCACACCACAGTCTGAGACATTTGTCCCTTCCTATCCTGGCTCAACTTCTTGACACCCAGACTGAAGTCACTGTCAAAGTTGAAGACGCACCACCACCTCCACTCCACACTCAACAACCAGTGATTGTTGAGCCTCCTTGAGAAGATCAGAAATCAGATACCAAGGACAACACATGCTCCAAGCCCTGCGTCCTTCTACCAGAATACAATGTGGGCTGCGTTGCATACACTACGCTGTGTGTAGACGAATCTCTGTGACCCTGTCAAAGGGCACAATTAACTGTCAACGTTCTGTAGAGGTTACTCTTTTATTTATGTGTTATTTCTCTCGCATTCCAATTTAGTGATGTCCGCATCGCCGCAACTCCAAAGTAGGTGCGGGATGTTCGAAGATCGAGCCAAAATTCCTCAAAGCACGTCTCACCATGCCGGTCCAATTCTTATCAACCCAGAAGCCTTTAGCTGCTACACGTGGGCTGAGGTATAGCATTCCTTATCTAAACATTAACAGTTGAGTTTCAGGCGCCCAAACTTAACACAAGGAATTGTTAGGTACACAAGGCCGTACCTCTGGTGCACATTTCCTGCAGCAGCTTGGGCTTGAATTCGCTCCACCACTACTCCAAAAACATTCTTCTCTATCTATTCCCACTTTCATTTCTAAGAAAGCATATAAATGTTGAACATTTTTTATCTTTAATAGCTCACCAACATCACCATTGGATGGGTCAAAGATTTGTTAATTTTCGTAAAGATGAAATGTTTTCACTGGAAGCAATCGGTACATTATTATAATCAAAGTCTACTGTCAAAATACATGTAAAATTGTTTAATTAATACCATAAACACTACCAACTGTTATTCTTTGTATAATGTATGACATTGTTGGACCACCTGCAATACCCCCAAGGACCACCAGTTGTCTGCAAACCACAGGTTGAAAACCACTGTAAAGGCAACCCCCCCCCACCTTCCACACCCATCTTGTGACCCCTCTTGATCTACCTCTCTCTCTACTTCTTTCCCACCTTCACTATGTCCATCCTCCTCTCTCCAAGGGTAATGAAGGCCTGGTCTATATTGTTGATAAGAGGTGGACAGAGAATCTCTCTATGGGAAATAAAGGCCTGGTCTATAGTGTTAATTAGAAGGGGACAGAGCGTTGCTCCATGGGAAATAAAGGCCTGCTCTGTAGTGTTGATTAGAGGTGGAAAGAGTGCTTCGTTTACAAGCAGCATCAGGGTAATGAGCTACATTGATTTGCCTAGATCTTACCTTTAGCACAGAATCAATACACGCACTTGCATACAGTCACAAACACACACAAACACTCACCGTGAACCTGGTTGATCTCAGAGTTGGTTGAAAGTATCTCGTCTGCTAGTTTCTGTGCGGTAGGCAACACCTCAGTGTGATGCACTGATATCAGGTACTGGACAAACTTCTGCAGCTGATCTCGGCTCATCTGAAACAGCGTCTCTGAGATGGGCAGGTGCAGTTTGACCTGCTCGGGCTTCCGTACGCGGTACAGGGCCAGCGCCACCACGTGGGCACAGTAGAAGATGTCCTTGTTGCCGCAGCTACAGGTAACTGCAGTGATCTTACAGCGGTCGAAGCTGACACTCACGCTGCAGACCATCTCCGGCTGAGAGGAAGTAGCCGGATCTGTCACTGTCCCACTTAAATGGAAGCCTGGGAAGGAGAGGGAGATGAACCGGTTGAGTTTCAACGAGCTTTTATTGAATACAAAACATTGTGGTTAATATGAAACAAAAGAGACCAGGTAGAGAGAGAGACAGGGAGAGGGCTGGAGTGAGCAAGGGAGATGGAGGGAGGAGAGAGAGGAAGCTAAAAGACAGAAATGTACATTTCAAGACCATGTTTGTTTGAAACATCACACAAGACCTAGGTTGGAAATGCCTGGAAACTGTCAAGAATTTCTGTGGTTTTCTAGAATTCCTAGTTGAAGGATCCAGGATTTCCTCATTAATACCTCCTGATTCCTGGGAAAGTGAATTTTGTGGAGAACCAGAAAATGTATTTAAAGGGTCAATATGTGAGATTTTTACTTTACTACTGGCAAGCATAAATACAAGCATAAATGACCGGAAAACATCTGCTGTTAATGTTTTAAGTTAATATTTTTTTCTACAAAATGATTCAGTGTCTGAGATATTCCCCCTTTAAACATCCTCGCCCATCTGTCTATCAGTTTGCATTGACTTGTAGTCTCCTCATATTCTCTTTAGACACTCGCAGTACTACTCCCCCACCCTAAACCACCCTGGACTAACTAATACTATTCCCCCACAACCTAAACCACCCTGGACTAACTAATACTATCCCCCCACCCTAAACCACCCTGGACTAACTAATACTATCCCCCACCCTAAACCACCCTGGACTAGATAATATTCCCCCACCCTAAACCTCCCTGGACTATCTAATAATATTCCGCTCTCGTTCGATTAGGGAAGAGGAGACAACTGGTGTTATTGTTTAAATTCAGTCTGGTAAACATTAGAGGGAGGACTCTACACAGCGCCCCTTTAAATTTCCTGAAATTGTGAAACCCTATAGAGGACTGAGGTGCTAGTTTCCCTGGTTAAGAACCACAGGATTGAACTATGTCCGCTCAGTGAAACATGCCATGCCAAAAAACGTATAAAAGAAACAGTTCATAGTCTCCTAACATTGCACCATGACCGCACTGAGTACAAGGAGACATCCTCTGGAACGGAAATGAGATCATCAAAAACAGAGAGACAGGTTGGATCAGCAATGAGAGCAAGAGAGATATAGAGAACGGGAGATGCAGAGTGCGTGCGCGTATCAATAATGGAGCCAGCTCATTTGAATAGTGGTTGATCTCCTTCTGAGCACTGCGTTTCCAGAGGCGGGGGTCATTATGCACCTATGAATATGCATGAGGAGGGCGGGGCTGCAAGAACCGGTCCAAAACACACACTGATGAGCATATGAAAGAGATGCGGCCAGCGTGAGATCATGCATTTATTAATATCGGGGAGGGGCCAAGGGAGACAGAGAGTGTTAGGAATTCATTAGAGATAAAAACGGATCGGGGCCAAGTGGAGACATACATGTATAAATACACTTATCAAAGGGCTGAGCTTACTGTGATATCAGGCATGTATTAACACGGATATCAAAGCAGCCGCTGCTAGTCGACACGGGGCCCTGCATTACCACAGGGGCTGGAGCACTTCAGCCCTAATGAAACCCACGCCGCGCTAAACTCTTCACGGACAACCAACGGGGAGTAGAAGAAGATCACAGAGGTTTTAAACCCAGAGGCGAATCATCGCGAGACTTCCAGGAAAGCAGACTTGAAAAAAAACACAGGAGCTGTTATAAATGTGCAGAAAGTCATTTATTTACTTGAAATAGGTAGATAAAACGTATATTCATGCCAATGTCTTAAGTAGCTGAAACAGTAATTACTATGTTAGACCCAATTATGTGGGGTTTTTTTCTCCCAGTGCTGTGATAGCGAATGCTGTCATGATATCGCTTACAAGCCAGTCTGTTCAGGGATTGCTATCGGAAAAGCCCTTTTGAGAATCTTAACACTACAATCTTTAGTTAGACCTCTAACCTGAGGGACTATATGTTTTCTTGACCATTTTCAGGATCCACACAGCCTTTGAATGGAAAGATTTGGCCTAAGCTGTGTCTCAGACCAAGAATGCTACTCTTAAAAACAGTGCGTGTATCAGTGTATGTTTGTGTGTGTGCGTGTGTGCGTGTGCGTGTGCGTGTATATATATATATATATATAACAGTGCATGTTTGTGTGTGTGTGTGTGTGTGTGTGTGTGTGTCTCGACTGGTTCAGTGTGTGCTCTCCATCCTTTCACATGCCGGGGCCAGTCCAGAGAGTTTAATAACAGAACATCAGAAACATGTGCAGATCAGAAAGAACTGGGCAGCTCAGATACACGCCTTTGGAAAAGCTAATACCAACTGTCACATATCTTTAGAAGAAACATAACCAGGGGATAAAACTAACTTTTTGGGCCACCAACCACAGTGGCTGGTGGATAAAAAAAAAATGACCAGCCACTCTGATTTTTTTTTTAACCAGACAAAATATGTTTTTGTAAAAAATGAGGGTAACGGTCATAGACAACGCATGTATGCTTAAGCACAGGAAATGTGCTATTTTTCTGGGTATTTCTGTCACAATAAACATTAATAATGAAAACAGGGCAACTATTGTTATACCTAATGCCATTAGTGTTCTGTTTGCCCCACCTTCTGGACACCTGTTGACATGCAAAGCCTACACTGTGTTCAGGGGACCTGAAAACAGCCTGCACTCGTTAAGCAGGCTGATCTTTTCTCTCCAATTCAGAACGTGCATATCAAGCACGGTCTTGGGATGAGATTAGAGGAAATCAAGCACGGTCTTGGGATGAGATTAGAGGAAGGCTGTCAAAATAAGAGTCAGTCCCTGGCATTGTGGTGTGTGTATATTAATAGATTTAGCAGGATCATGTTCTTTTGTGATAAAAAAAAAAAGTTGTGTTCATTGTGTTGTGTTCTGAATACACAGAAGCTAATGTTTAAACCTATTGTGATAAGGGTTGTATTGTGTTCTGGGATACATAACAATTTAGCACGCCCGGGTTTAGTGGTCCCTCCCTCCCTCCGTTGATTGGTTCCCCCCATTTGACAGACAGAGGAAAAACTCATTATTAACCATTCTACTGTCCAATAATCTGTCCACCACAAACTGTGGTGGACATCACTTTCAATTTAGCTAAGCGCTGAACACAGGGGTTTTACCATTTACACATAAACATGCGGAAACATAACACATCTTCCCCTAATGACTGGTTGGTGCAGGACCTTCGGTATCTCATGTGCTAGCTATTAGGCTGTGTGTTCCTCTCCCCTGCCCCCCTCAGCCACCTCTGCCCCTTCCCAGAGGGAAGCTTATGGCTGTTTCTGTGTTGGAGAGGCCAGGGCAGGCTTTCAAAGGAACCATGGCAGACATTTTTAGAACAAGGCCTCAGTGAGGTTGCCTTAGAAACCCCTCATGACCGCTCTGGTGAAATCACACTTGGCTTCAAGCACAGCCAGTGTGTGTGTGTGTGAGTATGTGTCTGTGTGTGTGTGTGTGTGTGTGTGTGTGCGCACGTGTGTGTGTGTGTATATGTGTGTAAGAGATAGAGAGAGAGTGAGTGTGAGTAAGAGTGTAAGCAAGAAGTAGAAAGTGTTTGCACTCACAGGGGCCCCCGGACCACCCATATACTTGGGGGCCCACATCAAAGCACTAGCCCAGATACTCTCTCACTCTTTCTGCTTTTGAAACTGTACGAGTGGTGATAAGCCAGCAAGCTCTCTCTTGACCAGCTACAAGCCCTCCTTCCTCCCATTCAACGACATGGGGCCCCCAAAATACCAAAACCCTGCTCTCATTTAATGGAAAAGTAGAGGCCACAGCCACTCCAAAATTAACCCACGCCGATCCACAGGAGGAAGAATGTAGGCTTTATATACAAGTCCAATAATAAAATTTGGTTGAGCATTTCCACATTAAGAAACCTAGTTGAGGTTAGGAGGTTGCTTGCCTAAGCACAAAAGCTATCAGTGTGCAACCACTGGGGTAAATTAGATTGAGAATCATACATATATTTCCCTGATCAAATTAAGATTCCAAGTCAATAGAGGAAATTCAGCGACAGCGGCGGGTGGGTCATTAACTTTATTTGCTGAATTGGTTTATGAGTGACTCTGTCACTAAAATTTAATATGGCATAGCCCTGTGTGTGTCCTGGTTTTACTATACTAGTAAATACCAAAAATATGTCCTGTCTTTGTGTGTGTGTGTGTGTGTGTGTGTGTGTGTGTGTGTGTGTGTGTGTGTGTGTGTGTATGTGTGTGTGTGTGTGTGTATTCTTACTATACAGTGGATATCAAAAGTCAGTACATCCTTAATGAAAATGCAGCTTTTGTTGATGAAAGGGTGAAATCGGGACAAGTGATCTGGCCTTTTTTCATCTTGAATAAGATATTGTAATAAACAATAATTCAGTTTAAAGAAATAGATAATTAAAAAATATACACCGTCAATGCCTTTTCTTGCATTTTCTGCACACCCATTATAATGGAGCTTATGACTGTGTTTTAAGAATTCTTAAGAATTCTTCACAAGTCTGAGTTGTGGGATAGGGTGGCAAGATGGAAGCAACAACTCACAAAAAAAGAACATTCAAGCCAGGATAGATTTCCCCTAAACCATATCGGGGAAATGTGTTATGGTCTTATGAAACCAAGGTAAAACCTTTTGATCTTAATTCCAAAATAAAAGTTGGTGCAAAGCCAACAATGGATAATACCCGAAGTCCAAAGTACCTACTTGGAAGCACGGTGGCATCAGCATCATTTTATGAGGCTGATTCACGTTAGCAATAAATAGCTCCAAAATCATGATACTTTGGCACAAACCCTGCTGTCCTCAGCCAGAAAGCTGAGATTAAAGACGTATTTCACCTTTCAACACAACAACCACCCAAAGCACACATAAAATTTAAAAAAAAGAATGGCTCACAAAAAGGAAAATCCATGTCTTGGAATGTCCAGTTAGAGCCGAGACCACAATCTTGTAGAACATTGACCTAAAAGGGCAGTGCACAGGAGATACCCTCACAATTTGAGTGAGCTTAAACTGCTCTTCAAAAAGAGAGGAAGAAAATGACAAACTCCAGGTGTTCTAGCTTGATATAGACCTGCTGTTGCAATCCAAGCAAAAGGTGTTATCACAAAGTATATGTTTTTTCAGAGAATTATCCCCTTTTTCTTTACTTAAATGTTGCTGGTTACAAGATTTTATTAAAAGTGAAAAAAGGTAAGAAAGGGTTTTGTCTTGATTCCAACCTTAGCATCAACAAAAGCTGCATTTGCAATGTTGGGTGTGTAGGCTTTTGATATCCGTTGTACATGTGAGTATCAAAAATCTCTGCAACAATAGTAAAACAAGGAAAATTCCTCTGTGTGTGTGGGTGAATCCATGTGTGTATATATGTGACAGTGTGTTTAAGTGTGTGTGTGTGTGTGTGTGTGTGTGTGTGTGTGTGTGTGTGTGTGTGTGTGTGTGTGACAGTGTGTGAGTGAGTGTGAGAGTGAGAGTGAGTGAGTGGGTGAGTGAGTGAGTGGGTGAGTGAGAAAAGGATAACGTTATATACAGAAGACAATATAAAAGAGGAGAGGAGAAGAGGCCCATTCACCAATTCAGCTTTGAGATCTAATCAAACGACCACATGATCTACAGACAGAGCAGCTCAATCCAGGTCTGCACCAAAGCTTGCCAGAGCAAGGCTCCATTTGAGCCGAGCAGAAGAAAGCAATAGAAGGGGATCCTATAGTAGCCAGAGGGATCCTATGATACAGCATAAAGAAAATGTTGGTTGTCTGGAATTCCATCTGGCCTGAGTCAGAGGCCCTGAAAGGAGATTTGAGCCCCATCTGAAGAATGGTGCAGCTCTTCTCTACTGTAAAAGAATGGATGGAGCCATAGAGTTGCGTAGGGGATGCATTTCCCTATGGGCCCTGATCAAAGGTAGTGCACTACATAGCGAAGAGGATTCCATTTGGGACTGCAGCTTTGGGTGGAACTAGGAACCCTTTGAAAAGTGAGTGAGCAATCTTGTTCAGCCGTTAGTGATGTAATCTATCAGAAACATGCTCAAAGGGCTCGCTGTATAACTTTAAAGGGATACTTCAGGGTTTTGGCAATGAGTTCCTTTATCTATTTTCTTAGATCCAAATTAAATGGTAGATGTAATTTTTGTGTCTTTGTGTCCAGTATCAAAGTGTTTGAGGTAGTTCCACAAGTACATTTTAACTAGCATAAGCACAATGACTCGAAGTCTGTATCTTCCAGGCAATACATTCAATATAGTTAGCAATTGTACTACCACTAGAATTGATTAATTTCCGCACACAGAGTTACAAATAGCATCAATGTGTTCATCTGCGTCTAGGGAATTAGATAAATCCTGAAGTATTTACTTAAATCAATGATGTGAAGTAACCCATGGAAAGATCCAGAAAGATGTTTGGGTGTGGCTCACAAAAGGAGGAAGAGTAAATAGTTTTTTTTCGTGTATTAGCATGTGTGTATGTGCGCGTGATCCTATAAGGAAGCCCCCACACAGAGTCCTGAATCAGTGCATGCACTAGGGGTGTTGCAGTGCATTCTGGGTGAGGGCCCGGCTGGAATAACACAGCTGAGCACCAAGGGCGGCCATGTTTGTGCCATGACCCAGGACAGAGCAAAGGCCTTATCCGCCACAGGTGTTGAAACACACACACATTCACACACACCAGAGCCAGGTCTAGAAAATGAAAATCTTCAGACATTCTATGTAGAGCAAAGGCCTTATCCGCCACAGGTGTTGAAACACACACACATTCACACACACCAGAGCCAGGTCTAGAAAATGAACATCTTCAGACATTCTATGTATTTCGATTCCATTACTTCAACATGCATATTTGACAGCAAATCTGCATATTAATCATTGGGATGGAGTGTGTGTGTGTGAGTGTGTTCTAACGTCTGTGTATGATTGGAGGTGTCACTGTGCGGCTGCTGAAATGACATTCGGCTGTGGTCTCGCTGGATGAAGCCGCCACTTAGTTGCCACGCGATCCGTCAGGAATGACTTGCAATTTCCAAAACTATCACTTACAAAATGGAGTCTAATTTTGTTGGATTAAACTGTCAGGGTAGCCCGTTGAGTGATTCTGGAGCTTGGCAAGAGGATGGCTGTCTGACTAACCATGAGATATTCAATTGAATGATTTGTACAGCCGTGCTTTAAACTAGCCTCAAACTAGGCGTTGTCCGTGTCCGAATGCCCACACTTGAGTTCTAAATTGTAGTCATTTTAAGGTATGAAGAAAAATAAAGTGTTAGAGCATGCACAATTTTCTAAAATGAAGTATGCTTTAGATGTCAGGATGTTATTATCATTTCAGCGTCTCATCCAGTAGAATGAGCTTCACACTAGGATGGTGTTCATCGTCTTTAAAGACGATGAACTGTCAAAATTAAAAGCAACATGAGTCAATGCAATTGCTCATTAGATTAAGTATGTTGGTTAATGCATAAATGTTTACTACACCGTATGCTTGTAATATCTTTTAGTACGTTAAGTTATAGAAATTACTAGCCTTGTATCAACTACAACCGTTTAGTACAGCTTATTAGTAGGAGGGAAATTAGATATGTATGGAAATTAACGTGTGTAATTACCAAGAGATGTCCCTCAAGAGTCTCTTGGCTGAAGATTAATGTAAGGGGTTGATGTGTGTGTGTGTGGATGAATGTACTGGGGATCCATTGAACAGTCATTGGCAGCTCTTAAAGGCTAAGTGTTTGACAACTCGCTACACTAGAAAGAGGAAACCAGACGGTGACAGAGGACAGACTTAAATCAAACCAGCCACAATGGACACACATTCTGGAGACTGCCACTACAAAGCTACACTGGGGGGGAAACACACACACAGACACACACACAGACACGGCAGGGGGCTGATGATTATGTCCAAGAGGAATCTACTTCTTACACCCATGCACCTGAGAATCAGAGGGGAAGATAATTGCGTGTGTGTGTAAATTGCCCCTCCCATTCTGCTTGGAAAGTTCACACACACCAGAGCCAGGTCGAGAAAATGAAGATCTTCAGACATTCTATGTATTTTGATTCTAAACTAAAGACTAAACTAAACTTTAGAACATTCAAAGTTTTTCATTGTTGTGATCAGAAAAACACTAATATGGTATTAGTTGTTTTGCCCAAACTAATCAATTTTGTGGCCACGTAGATCCATAGGGAAAGCTATGACCCAAAATGTATTTATGCAGGTAAAAGCACTCAGATTTCACCAATAGGGGGTGCTAAAAGCCATCCTGAGGCTTTGCTAAAATGGTACTGTGCCAGTTTTGTTTGGAGGAATAAATTATGCAAGTGTGCACATTTTCATGCTTCTATCCCAACCTGAAGGTATTGAGCATATCT
>JACXGI010003928.1:0-10289 GCA_016801175.1 Esox masquinongy
GGGGGGGGGGGGGGGGGGGGGGGGGGGGGGGGGTTGGGGTACAGGCTGCTTTCAAGCGGTCCCCCCCAGTCCGGCAGGAAGACACAGCAGCAGCACATCTGGCTTTGACCAAACCTTATCCGTGTCACATCACAACATCACAGGACACCAGGCTATCACAGCCGGCCAGAAGGGCCCAGCCACTCATTAGACGGGCAGATGGAAACAGGAAAGGACAGCTTCCAGCTCGAGAGCGTCAGCAGAGTTTTCAAACCCATCTCTAGGCCTTGGATGTCTGACTTGTTGACTTGATGTCTGGTTGGGTCTGTAGCTGGCAAGAGGCCAAAATGCCCACGTGTTACTGGGCTTGGGAAAGCAGTTTTCGCCCAGACTGTATGTGGGGACCTGGGGGTTTAGGGACTGTGAGACTTTTAAAGAGGTCCTTAGCAGGTGAACTTTGATTTCGTGTGATCTCTCGACACGCGCCACGAGGAGCTTTGGCCAATTCATTCGCACTCTGGCAGTGAAGGCCTGTCCGTCGGAAACACGGAATAATGAATGCTGACCTACGACCGGATCATACACTCGAGCGGACTACACTAGCTATTGATCACTTGTCTGACGGCTTCCCGAATATTCACAAATCACATAGGTGGGCGACGAGCGGCGAGGCCGGATCAATTCATTACAGCTACATCTAAATCAGTCGCCGTTCACGTGTCTCAGCATTGCCCTTCAGCCTGCGTTTGAACACCACCATATCGGAGACTGGGGAAATTAAAAAAACATAACTTAAAGGTTACTGAGCATCGTAATCAATACTCCCAATTACATCTCACCAATGATTACTGATAACAGATGTGATAATCAATTCTGGCCCCTCCCATCGACAGGGTAAGATATGCTAAGTTTCGGGAGGGAGAGGGAAGAGAATGTGAAAAGGGGAGGGGGGGAAGAGAGAGAGAGAGAGACGCCTGCGGTCCCCAGCGGCGAGCTTTCGGGCCAGGGCTATAATTGCATTGCTGGGCTGAGGAGAACCCTGGGGGTCGAGGACCTCTTTCCCTTCCACACACCGATCCTCATGGGATCAGATGGGTCAATTGCACAGCTAAATGTGTTTTCCTTTCCATCCTGAAAGGCCAGGACCGGACCCGGCTGACCCCCCCGTCAGGACCGGGGCAACATAGCCCCACACCGCAGCCGGAGACAGACATCTGTCCCACATTTCCCGTGTGTATGTAGTGGACTACATCCGAGCAGAGGCCTCTATGTGGAAGTGGGCTGTTGTATGGTTGGAGGGTGATGGGTGACGGAGACCTGGAGGCGGGCGTCCATCGCTATGGCCCTGCAGCCGTTAGCCTCTCTGCCGCCCAGCCACGTCCTGTTAGAAGGCAGCGATCCACAGCTTGCAACTGTAGGTACACTGGAGGGGAAGTGAGAGTGGCCGAAGAGAACGTTTAGAGCGGAGGGCCAGGACGACATTCGGGATCCTGGGCTTTCAGACGTATCGTCGCTAGACGCTCACTGATGTTTTTGTCCACGCTCATCTCTTACAAAGGTTTTGTCTTGGCAATGTTGCAGCCAAAGTAGCCGAATGGCACCCTACTACCTTTATAGTGCACTAGTGTTTACCAGACTTACACTCCAGTTCAAAAGTTTGGGGGCACAATTTCCTTGTTTTCCGTGAAAACATACATTAAATTATTTAGAATAGGAAATATAGCAAAATGAATAGAAAATCTAGTCATTGACAAGGATAGAAATAATTACTTATAATTGAAAAAATAGTGTCCTTTAAACTTTGCTTTGTCAAAGAATCCCCCATTTTCAGCAATTACAGCCCTGCAGACCTTTGGCATTCTAGTCGTCAATTTGTTGAGGTAATCTGAAGAGATTTCACCCCATGCATCCTGAAGCACCTCCCACAAGTTGGATTGGCTTGATGGGCACTTCTTACATACCATAGGGTCAGGCTGCTCCCACAACAGCTCAATAGTGTTGAGATCCGGTGACTGTGCTGGTCACTCCATTATAGACAGAATACCAACTGACTGCTTCTTCCCTAAATAGTTCTTACATAGTTTGGATCTGTGTTTTGGATCATTGTCCTGTTGTAGGTGGAAAGTGGCTACAAACAAGTGCCCTCCACAGGGTATGGCATATTGTTACAAAGTGGAGAGATAGTCTTCCGTCTTCAAGATCTTTTTTACCCGGTACAAATCTCCCACTTTACCACCACCAAAGCACCCCCAGACCATCACGTTGCCTCTACCATGCTTGACAGATGGCATCAAGCACTCCTCCAGCATCTTTACATTTGGTCTGTGTCTCACGAATGTTCTTCTTTATGATCAGAACACCGATCAACTTAGATTTGTCTGTCCATAACACTTGTCTGTATTCATAACAGTGTCTGTGTTCTTTTGCCCATCTTAATCTTTTCATTTTATTGGCCAGGTCTGAGATATGGCTTTTTTTTTTGCAACTCTGCCTAGAAGGCCAGCATTCCCGAGTTGCCTCTTCACAGTTGGTGTTGAGACTGGTGTTTTGCCGGTACTATTTAATGAAGCTGCCAGTTGAGGACCTGTGAGGCATCTGTTTCTCAAACTAAACACTAATGTATTTGTCCTCTTGCTCAGTTTGGCACCGGAGTCTCCTACTTCTCTTTCTATTTTGGTTTGAGCCAGTTTGCACTGTTCTGTGAAGGAAGTAGTACACAGCGTTGTACAAGATCTTCAGTTTCCTGGCAATTTCTCAATATAGATATAGCATGATACAGCCTTCATGTCTCAGAACAAGAATAGACTGACGAGTTTCATAAGAAAGTTCTTAGTTTTTGGCCATTTTGAGCCTGTAATCGAACCCACAACTTCTGATGCTCCAGATACTCAACTAATCTAAAGGCCAGTTTTATTGCTTCTTTAATCAGCACAACAGATTTCAGCTGTGTTAACATAATTGCAAAAGGGTTTTCAAATGACCAATTAGCTTTTTAAAATGATAAACTTGAATTAGCAAACACAACGTGCCTTTGGAACTCAGGAGTGTTGGAAGCTGAAAATGGGCTTCTGTACGCCTATGTAGTTATCCACTAAACATTAACAATGTCTACACTGTATTTCTGATGAATTTGATGTTATTTTACTGGACACATTTTTTTTCAAAAATAAGGACATTTCTAAGTGACCCCAAACTTTTGAACGGTAGTGTGTAAGGGTGGAGTGTGTAGTGTGTAAGGGTGGAGTGTGTAGTGTGTAAGGGTGGAGTGTGTAGTGTGTAAGGGTGTAGTGTGTAAGGGTGGAGTGTGTAGTGTGTAAGGGTGGAGTGTGTAAGGGTGGAGTGTGTAGTGTGTAAGGGTGGAGTGTGTAGTGTGTAAGGGTGTAGCGTGTAAGGGTGGAGTGTGTAGCGTGTAAGGGTGGAGTGTGTAAGGGTGGAGTGTGTAAGGGTGGAGTGTGTAGCGTGTAAGGGTGGAGTGTGTAGCGTGTAAGGGTGGAGTGTGTAGCGTGTAAGGGTGGAGTGTGTAGTGTGTAAGGGTGGAGTGTGTAGTGTGTAAGGGTGGAGTGTGCACCTCTGAAGCCTCCTTCCAGCAGGGTGGTAGCTCTGACCCTCTTCTGGCCGCACCATTCGTACTCCTCGAAGCGGGTCCCATTCTCTCCGTCCATGTCTGCAGAGTCATCCTCAGCAAACGCTCCCTCCCTCTGAGACACAAACCCAGAGTCAACACTGACCCGTAGGATGTGGTTGTGGAAAAACTAACTATTCTCATGATTATTCACCAAGAAAAGGTCAGGAATCTTTGTAGAATCATCAGAATGCCCACCTAAAGGCAGACTATTATAGTTTATCGTTACATCAAAATAAGCAGTGGTGTACATTATGTTAGCATTACAGCAAATGAGTCTGTGAGATTGGGGAAGACCATCACCAAAGCAATGGGGCAAGTGAAGCATCGTGACCAACTACAACACCAAACTTATGAAAGCATTGTTTCTAAAAGACAGATTCTAGTTGTTTTAATGAGAATATGGTTCTTAGAGTTAGTCAGGAGGCCTCACTTGCCATCTCCTTTACTTAGCACCCAGAGAGTCAGAGGAGGAACATGAGTTTTCTACAGGTGGGCTAACCATTGGACAGGAGAGAGGTGGGCTAACTACTGGACAGGAGAAAGGTGGGCTAACTATTGGACAGGAGAGAGGTGGGCTAACTATTGGACAGGAGAGAGGGCTGTCGGACTAGAATAAGTCTTTCCCCTGAACATTGCAGTTAAACATTTAATGGACTGTGAAGAGTTATTATCAGCATAAATCAACGCCCTTTTTATGACGAGAGAGTTACAGACTAATCAGCCCCCCTTGGACAACTAAAAGAAGAGGAAATATTCTCACGCGCTCTAAGTTGGCGTCATCATTTGTATATAGTGTAAGTGTACGCACTTACTCTAAATAACAGTGGCCGTTAAATAATAAAATTAAATTTAAAAACATTTCAAAAACGGCCAACCTGGGGCAGGAGGTAAGTTCAGTTAATTAGATGGCAGAAGCCAAAAGCATAAGTGTTTGGGCCCTCAAGGACCCTGACCACAGCTCTGTTGTTAGCAGAGTCTAGGGGAAAGAGACATAGCATGGTGGATAGACACCAGACAGCCCGGTGGTGACTAGGAAAATTAGGTGTTGATTGGTCGACTAAGAGGACAGAGAGTGGTGATTGGTCGACTAAGAGGACAGAGAGTGGTGATTGGTTGACTAGAGGCGTGAGACTGAGGTAAGGGCGTGAGGCTACCTTGAACAGACATTGTTCCACATGCCTACTCATCTCCTCCTCTGTCCCTGCCAGCGGCGCGCTGCACAGTGGACATACCTGCCCGTCTTCTGGCTTCCGGCGCTTCATCTTCCCAATCCGGGCTGAAACACAGAGAAATGGAGGAAGGTGGAGTTAGAAACATGGGGACATAAAAAGGGATGTTTTTGCATTTCTCCGTTTTATGTGGTGTCTGTGTGTATATTGGTTTATCAAAAAAAGTTATTTTCAGCAGTTTTCTGGCTACAAAGACAAGATTGGTTTTATTCAGAGTTGTAGTCAATTCAGAATGTCAAAATTGAATTAAATTCAAGCAATGATTTTCCACAACAATGTAAATTGGCCCCGCCCCCACAACACCCCTCCTTCAAATATATGGAAGTCGAATTTTATTCAACAATATTAACACTTTAGTTATATTAGCTTCATAAATCTTCTAACAAAAGGATACCCCATAAACCATTTAAAAAGTTATGTTCATTATGAAAATAGTCTGTGTTATGAGATAGATAACAGATAATGAAATAGATAATGTTCTTCTGTACATCAACATTTGATCTAATGCATTTGAAAAAAAATTGTTTTTTAAAATTTAATGTTTCAGCCTGAATTGTATTGGTAACCAAAGATTACGTCAAAAATAAATACTACTATGGTGGAGTGTTAAATAAGCCATTTTTATTTAACTGACTAACTATACTGCCTTTAAACACAAATAATCTCCAACTTTGGCTTTTACTAATGTAAAGACAAATAAACAATGGAATTGGAAAAAAAAAAGCAATTCGCAACTTTTTTCAAAACTGAGCCGAAACATGGATAAAACGTAGTAAATGAGGACAGAACCAGAAAAACAGAACAAACCAAGCATTCTTGATAAGAATGGGATTTAATGAGCTGTTATTTCATCAAATTAAAGGCCCTGTCAGTGTAAATAAGCAGGCTCACAGCAGCTGACACAGAATGTCTCTGTCAAAACCAGGCTAGGAGCTTTTAACATGGCAACTGGTACTGCGTTTGACATGGACTAAAAATACAGCCTAAATTCATGGCAGCCCACTGGGGGTGTTCTATCCGCTTTGCCCTCCCCCCCAGTTTGGCAGACAAGCAGCCGTGAATGCTATTGGCATTCACCTCATGTCAGACAAGTCTGCTGCCTGGCTGGCAATAATGGGGGTTAGCGGAGTGGAGGGAAATCGATGCGCCCCGGGTCTCCTAGACGACGCCACAAACGTTTAGCCCGGTACCAGAAGATCAGGAATTACAACGGCCGGCGAGGAGGTCGCCGTGACACAGTCACCCCCCCGTCGTCACAACGACTTTAACGTCAGGACCCGTATTGAGAAAAGCGGCAGAGATCGGCGGACTGCGTCCACGGTCAGAATTGTACTTCACACCAGAATTAATACACATTGCACTGATGCGGGAGGGGCACATCGGCTAAGAAAATGTCGCCCACGGACGAGGAGGCTAAAGTCCCGTGTTCTAACGCTGCGCCAAATACAGCAGGCCAACAGGTGTTTCAGCAGATGCCGACCGCGGGCGAGGCTCCTGTACATTTGCAGGACGGTCAGGGACAGTTTACTGTGGGTCACGTGAACATTCCTTCCACGGCCCCGAGCCCACGCCCCCACCCCCCACCAAAGCGCATAATTACAAATTTTACGAAGCGGAACTGCGCCCACTGTGCCGTAAGTCTTTGTCGCATTTTCTTAACTGCAAATGGCGTGCGGGGACATTAAGTTTTAGGTGGCTGTGATTGCGAAAGGGGCCAAGGGGGACCAGCGGAGGGACAGAGGGGCGCGCGGGAAGGACAAGGTGCCATAATTCTGGCGAGACAGGGACGGCTCCTCATAATCTCTCTCCGGGGGCCGGGGCGGGGCTGACGGCGATCGAGGAGGGCGTCATTAAAGGCAGCGAGAAGGAGCCCATTAATTAGGCACGGCCGAGCCCCCCCCCCCCCACCCCCAGGCTAGAATCATTCAGGTTCCACATGAGGTAATACACATTAATGGAGGCTTGAGTTTAAACAAAGCGGGCACCGTCGCTTTTCACAGCAGCGGCGCTGTCCAGGCTAGTGCAAATGTCAGTGGAGGCAGGCTGGGTGGCTGGGGGTTGGTGGGGGGGGGGGGCTGGGTGCTGGGGGGGGGGCTTACCGTGGCGAATGCAGCAGGGGGCAAGGGGGGCTCCGTTATGCAGTCCGAGGGGAACACTTTTGACACTTTCCTTGGCGTAGCGCCTGCACCAGCAGAGGTCATCGACTGTTAACATATCAAGAAGGTCAAGGGTTAATAGATCCTCTGCTCGTGTACGCGCTAGGTCAAGGGGAAGCAGGAAGGGAGACAGACTCCCGACCTACCGGCCAAGCCAAGCCCGCAATGGAGGTGACTAGGAGCAGGCTTGGGTCTGTAGCTGTAAGGCAGATTAGAGACTGGAGCTGGTTGGCAGCGTGAAAAGGGCTGATATCAAGGCCGGTCATGGCTGGGCTCAACATGGGTCTGGTTGAGGTTAACCAATACGTGTGATATAAATGGTGGAGCCAAGGTGATGGCTGGACACGGTCGAGGTGTGGGGTCACAACCATCAAAGTTCAACCAAAAAGGTCCGATCGGCAACTCACTCGTAGCTACTCAGCCCTGTTAGGTCCAACGGACTCTCAGAGTCAGTTGATCTGTCCCGAGTGACCTTTGACCCCGCTCTCCCGCTCTGAAGGTAAAGGTTCGCCTCACCAGTTGCGACTTTTATTGATAAGGTCACTGACTACAGCGCAGATGATGTTTGGTTGAAAGATCAGTTATGTCTTCGAAATAGAAGTAATAAAAAAAAAATAAACAGTTTAATCGTAGACTATTCTATATATATGAATTGACATCTATTTGATAGAGAAATATCTTGTTTTACAAAATGTAAGGCACCAATCATGTCATTGCATATTATTAGCTTTGGAAAGTTGTAGATGAAGAGATCATATAATACCTTCATTATTAATGCAGTAATTCTGCAGGATGTTGTACCACAAGTAACCTTATAAATAATTCAAGTTTTCTAATGAAAAACGTGTATAATTTGTATGAAAAACATGTTGCAACTTCTGATTCTGAAGAAAAAAAAACTAAATACATACATACCATTCAATCGCGTTTGCCTATTTGCCCGCACTCGTAAAAATGTCTGCAAGTAGGAAGAAAGAGAACACAAAAAATATGCGTTAGATATGTACCTTTGAATTTATAATATCGACATATACCATAGTAGCAGGTCATGGCTGGATTGTTTTGGATTCTACAGTGAGCCTTTCAAGCTCAGCTTGATAGTAAACAAAACCTACTTCTTTTTTGGGCTGTATCGTCTCTTCCATAACAAGGTCGGTAAGTTTTATGCAACGTCTTTTCAAGCCGACAAACTCACTTGTGCAGGTCTATCGTTTAGGTCTCCCGGTACTAGACCGCGACATTAATAGAATTTTGTACCATAATTTAAAAAGGATGCCAAAGGATTGAATGTGGCGCCTACGAAGACACTTTGTTAAGCGCGGTCGCCATGTTGACTCGGTGCATGTCATGTGACCAAACAACAGGAGTGAAAGTTCAGAGGACGTTCAGTGTCATTCCAACAGTGGCCACTGGGGAGCAGCAATACGCAATGCCGAGGCTTTAATGGAAGTTGAAGTGAAATGAGACTTCAGGACTGATTCCGGTTTGACTCAGTAATTTGTGCGGTAAATGGATTGCTTGCATCTTATCAAAACTTGTTTTTCTACAGTCAATACAAATAGTACAAACATTTTATATGTAATTTTTCAGAAAGTCTATGTTGTTTGTACACTCGTCATAGGCTATGGATTCTATGGACATCTAACCAAATTTAAAACCGGCCATGCATGGTCAGTGATTGTGAATAAGCAGGAATGCCAGGAATGCCTGTCTGTTTTCTCTCTCTTCCAGAGAGTAGAGGCTGTGTGCTGACATCAGCAGGGCCAGTCAGGTTGATGGAAGGTTGCCCACTCATTGACACGGACAGAGAATGTGGGCACAAGTTCAAACTCCTAGCGAGTGGATCATCCATCATTTACTGGACGGGGCTCTTGCACGGACACGTGAGTCATGTTCATATCTAACCTGCCCATAATATGATAATCCACGACAGTGTTCCAAACGACACCCTGTTCACTATATAGTACACTACCTTTATCATCATTTCAGGGGGAGAAATTCTCAATTGTATAAATATTTAGGAAATGGTTTGAGCAGCAGCTTTGATAATGGAAATATTTACATTGACCACAGCTTTTTAATAGGCATGTCAATGTATGGATATGATGTCCAACATTTAATGATCTCACTTTATGGTATAAGGGAGAAAAACCCAGATAATACATCACTGCCACATTGTTGTGAATTAGCAAACGTCAAGATTTTTAAAAAGTTTAATTAGCAAAAGTGAAATGATGTATAGTGTCAGTTAAAACCCTGTTCAGTGTGAGGCGGTGTCAGTCTAACTGATCTATGACTTGGGTACCAAATGACACCCCATTCCCTATATCATGCACTACTTTTGAACAAAGTCTACTAAGCTCTGACCAGTGCACTGTCGTGGGTGTATAGTGTCATTTGGGAAGCATCTGTAGTGGCAAGGCCTCCAGCAGGATGAGGTGGGAAACATGTCAAGGACGCGCTGGACCGCGAGAGATACCATCCAGGCTTAGGGAGCGTAAGAGCATAGCTTGAGGTAAACTGTGGATGATTACCTATCTGAACAGGGAAACACATTACAGCCAAGTCTTTGCCAGAGATAGTAGGAAGGACAGAGGAGACGACTCCCAAACCGCTCCCTATTCCCTGTACAGTTCATCACTTTTGACCAGAGCCCATCGATGTCTACAGTACTCTAGTCGAAAGAAGTATGGAACATGCTGCTGTTTAGGTTGCAGCCGGAGAGCATATAGAGCAAGGGCGACTATTGACTCTCAGCAAGGCCCGATCCACTCCATGATAAGACGTGACAGGGAGATGATTGGCTGAGTAAATGTGTGTTCAACACTAAAACAACAAATTACCACCGTATGTCTCCACTGTGGTGACACCTATGAGTTTGGCTAACAAAAGAAAGAAAAATTGCTTCTCTCGCGTTGTCGTTCCGTCGCTGCTGACACTTTTCCTGTTACTTTACCAAAACAGCGGGGCTCACTGACGTTTCCCGTCATGTGTCCGGATATGAGAAGGGGATTACAATGCCAAATATGCGGGGCGAGAGTAGTCACCTCCTGTTGTGTCACCTGGTGTATTAGTGTGGTGGGTACAGCCGTGAGCTGTACTTAGGACTCCGGTTGGCGTTTCTAAGTCTGTTTCTCCATTCAGGTCACGGGACGGGCAGCTCACCTGGTATCTGTCGGAGTGATGGGCATCTTCGGAGGAGAGAGGGGAGACCACCGGTGACTCTCCCTCACGTTTGATGTGCACCGACAGCAGCATGGACTGAGGAGAAACGACAGGATGGCCACACTGTGAGGACAT
>JACXGI010003928.1:20295-38384 GCA_016801175.1 Esox masquinongy
CCCCCCCCCCCCCCCCCCCCCCAAACTCCCCCCTCCAGCTTCCAGTGAAGCGTGCCGGCGCATACTCAACTCCTATTCCCCGGTACTACTGCTTCACAGCCACACACTCTGGACACTTTAAGTGACTTTGAAAAATAGGTAATCGATGACAATTCTGCGTGTCTCTCTTTCTCTCACCTCCCTCTCTCTCCTGCCCGTTGTACATCTCTTTCTAATTTTCTGCCCCTAGCATCTGTTTTTTTTTTCCATCACTCTGCTCGTCTTCTGTCTGTTTCATTTCGTTCGTTGTCTTTTGTTCACTTTGCATTTTCCTCCTGTCCATGTCTCTCTCTTTCTGTCTTCTTTTCTTTCGTTTCTTTTTTCTCTTTCTTTCTCCTTTCATCTCTGGCAGTCTTTGTACCCATCTCTTCTCTATTCCCCTACGTTTGCCTCGCTCCTCTTCTCTCTTTTGCTCAGCTGTGGTCAGCTTTATTGCCCTGACAAGATAATTTGAGTTGTGCCAAAGCAATCACCGTCTGCAAGAGTAAACAAAAAAAAAAAAAGATCCAATCCTATTTTGCTGCTGATAAAGCGTTTTCAATTCTGTGGGCAAACGCATGGAGAAAAAACGGACTTCCTGGGACTGCATTGTCCGTGGTTGATTTAGGGTATTGGGGGATTTAATATTTGTATTGAATGTCCATTTTGCTCATTGTAAATATCCTCACCTTTTTTTTTGTTTTATTAGGCCTTCAGAGAAGTGACAATGACATCAAGCGGAAATATTACAATGTTACATCAGTGACCACACTGTCAGATGGCATGGTTGTTCACGACTGTCAATAAGTTTTACAACAAATATATGGTGCGAAAACAATTTCTGCAGACACCATTGGAGAGCGGGGTCTGGAGTCACTGTCTATCTGAGGACAATGGGACAGGGAGAAGCTGTGTGACCCATCATCCCTCCAGTCAGGTCCTTTAATTCATCTGAACACAATCAATGTGTTTAGTAATGGAGTCCTGATCACTGCACCAAGGATCTGTCGGCCCCTTAACCACCTCTGTGTCACCTGTCACGAACCAATACACACACACACACACACACACACACACACTTGCCTAACCTGGGATGCCAATCCCTGGCTGGAAAGGGAGACAGCTGTTTGCTCTCTGCAGTGAGCATTGTGGTGCCGAGGGGCCCCGTGAGACTGCAGACGGCAGGCAGGGCTGTGACAGGGAAAGGGACACTGCCCGGCCTGCGCCTAGCTGCACGACTGCTGTTTAACACTGCAGTGAAAAGACCGGGTTCAAAACACTGCAGCCGACACGAGTTGTCAATCATTTCTGCGCATCGCCAGACAGTCCGATATAACAAATAGAGCATGTTTCCAAGTCACATTTAGCTGACTGTTTGTTGTGCGGCGTTGACAATATGCACCTGTGTGTGTACGTGATAATAACTGACCTGTTGGATTGGTTTTTCAACACAACACGATGGGGCAGATGCTACAGGAATTATGACCGCTACACAAAATGACACACGCAACTACTTCTTCTTAAAAAGACTCTTCGGGCTAGCTTGTAGGAGTTGTCACTGGGTGCTCTGTGGTGAGAAGAGAGAGTGAAAGAGTGTGAGAGAGAGAGAGAAAGAGAGAGCAACCAGTCTAATGAAAAACAAGCTGATGCATCCCATCTGTTAACCTGCCGACAGACGAGAAGTCAACCACAGAACAGGGGCTGAATACTATCTCTGCCTCTCTCTATCTCTCCCTTTACCTTGCTCTCTCTATCGCTGTCTTTCTCTCTAAGCTTGGCTGGGTGAGTGAACATGTGGGTGATCATCTGAGGAGAGTTAAGTTAACCAGTGGATGTTTTTCCATTGCTTGGTAATGTCTGTCTGTTTTTTGTACGCCGATTGAACTCACAAATAGACATTTGCGCCACAAGAAAGACTCCCGTTATAATTCTCACAACTCCCTTCATCGGTTCCAAATATGTTTTTTCTATGTCCAATCTCGGGCCCCTGACAACGGAACATCTCTCATCCCCCTGTGGTTATCATTCAGTTTCACCTGTGATGTCACATGCCCAAAGCTTTCCGGATCTGTCACAGGGATCATCAATAAGAGCCCAGTGGCCATGGTGTGAGCGTGTGTGTGTGTGTGTGTGTGTGTGTGTGTGTGTGTGTGTGTGTGTGTGTGTGTGTTGGGCTATGCCTAATGTTTTTCCTATAGACAGACCCATTATGTGTGGCTGAGTGTGTGGCTTCAGCCCCCCATCCCAGAGTCCACGTCCTCCCCAGAGAAGATTGACTAAAAGGGAGACAGCCTGTGATTAATCACAGAAACAGGAGCGGCGAAACAGAGAGAAAGAGCAGATAGACTGAGATAGAGACAGAGGCGGGCAGACCCCCCCCCCACGCTTCACTTCAGTGGTCCATCCCTCTCTTCATACCTAGCTATGAATACTGTTTTCCGTTTTACTGTGGTCCATCCCCTCTCCCTGTCTTTGTCTTGTGGTGTGGTGCTGTGACTGCTTCATTGGCCCCTCCGCTTTCTACCTCTCACTTCATCCCCATCTCTCCACCACTCGTTCTCTTGTCAGCTTTTACTTCTCGCTCTATCCCTTCCCCTTACCCACTCTCACTCGTAACGCCACCCTCCATCTCTCTCTCCATCTCTCTCTCCATCGCTCTCTCTCTCTTGCTCTCCCTCTCTCTCCCTCAGGGCAATGAGTGATGGGAATTGGTCGACGGAGAGATAAATCCCGGGGACAGAGGGGGGGTCTCGCACACGACGCTTGTCAGCGCGTTAAAGATGATTAATGCGGGGGTCCCCCCTCCCCCGTACCCCTCGGCTCGGGGAAGGGGCGGGCGGGTCGGTACGGGGGCTGAGCCTCCTCTGTTTAATCTGCGGGAGCGAAGGGGATACGGAGGCAGACAGGGAGAGAGCGAACGGGCGGGCGGGGGGGGGGGGCGATAACAAGGAAATAGGCCTGACAGAACTTTTTAGTGCTGAGATTCCTCACCAAAATGCCACGCGACCGGGGGAAGGAAGAACGGAAGGTCTGCTGCCTCCGCTGGCTGCGGCCCGACAGTTCTGATTGAGTGCAGGGCTGATCTCTCCTAATGCGCCAAGATGGATCGTCTCATCTTCCTCTCCCATCCCATAATGCCTCGCTGCCCGCCTGCCTGGCGGCCCCCAATCTCTCCTTTTAATCTCTGCCACCGTTTACCTTTATCAGGGCATTCCACTTAACCAGGCCTCTCCAGTCATCTCCTAGACATGGCTAATGACAGATAGAGGGGTTGGTCCTGAGTGGCGCCCTACTTCGAAGACGGCGCGCTCTCTTTCCGACCCAAATCCGACGGGCTTCGCTCGGAAGTAGGGCGCTGCGCGAAAAACAGGGTGTCGTTTGGGCCGCACGGACCCTGGTGTACCTGACTCCGCGCGCCGACGCGACAGCCAGTCAAACTGTAATTATCTAAAGTATTCCGATCGCTTAACCCCTTTGCTTAAAATCAATGATAAGAGGTGTTATGAGAAATCGAGACAGCCGATTAGGTGGCAGATGGTAAAATGACAGCTTGTTCCTACGGAAGACTGAAGCCTGATGGAGAGAGAGAGAGAGAAAGAGAGAGAGAGAGAGACAGAGAGAGAGGCAGAGGGAGAAAATGGAAAGGAAATTGGGGGGTGATTTTCCTGTTGCGTTTCACCACATCCATGTAGCTGATCTTAAAACCGGTCGTGCTCTGAAGACGGTCTTGTCAAATGGCTGCGACGTCCCATCATGGAGAACTGCCATGGTTACGGGTGCCGGAGGGGGGCGGCGGGCAGTTCCTGGCGATGTATAACCACACTGGTTCTCACCCCGACATTTCTACCGGGCTGGCTTACAAGACAAGCAGAGAAGCACACGCTAACGGCTTCGGCTAGCAGCTACAGCTGGCCGCGCTCCAACCGTCCAATTCTTCCAGGGCCTGTAAGATGTGGGCCAACCGACTCATTGACCATTTCGGAGGGTTTTACGGCGCAACTCAAACAGCACGGGTCTCTTTCATTTAACTGCTTCCAAATGCATGGAGAACTTGATATGCCCTCGGTGTCTGTCCACGGGAATATATGGCGTTACAGTGGATGCCGTCTCACTGGCTTTCAATAGGATTTGTGTAAAAGTATACTTTCAGTGAAAAATTGTACAACAATATTAGTTTAAGTTCAAGTCGTCGTTATGAGTGTGTTTAACCACAACGTGTGTGTGTGTGTGTGTACAATACATCGGCAGGCCTGCGGTCGGTTCTACTCCCGAACAGCCGTATGCTGTCTGCTACTAGCTGCTTAAACGAGAGCTCAGCACTGCTAGCTCCCTAAATGCTTAATGTACTGGCCAGAGAACAAAGACAGTTTTACTAATAGGCACTCTGGGAGGACTGGAGTGCCTTTTGAAATCCCAAAGTGTTAACATTGTAGCTGTTCTCTAAGTGGGGACTCTGTTGGGGGGGGGGGCACTGCACAACTACAGACCCCCGCCCCCCCCGCTGTGCTCACCTGGGAAACCATGACCCTGCACAGCTGCTGTCAGTAAAGCCCCCCAAAACCGAACACACTACCGACTTAACAGGCATCTGCCAACCTTTCCCCGGCCTGCCCACACCACATCTTTACTAGGCCCTTTAACTTAGGTTTCACAAAGCTTTTGTGTGTGTGTGTGTTAGAAAATGCTCTGTTATCATGTATTACATATATACTGCATATATTTGATTATATTCTGACATATATAAACCGAGTATATTCAGGTCATCTAAGTGTCTGACAAGAAAGTCAAAAACGAAAACATCGTACATTAAAAATGTAAAGTAAAACGGTGTCTGCATCATCACGTTGGGAATTTTACAGCCAATCACCGAGTGTCTGACAAGGCCTCACAGAACAATGAAAATCCCAGACAGCATACATTTTTTATTCCTTCGTTTCCTCCCTCTATCGCTCTCTTCCATTTCCGCTTTCTGCCAGCAGAGCGGCGGGGGTTGCTTTGGATCAATTAGCGTCAATTACGTACTGACTTCATTTAACCGAAGCCTGCTAGGTTCTGTCCCCTTCCAGATTAATAAGTGCCTGCGGTCTTATGCAGAGTGAGAGAATTTGTATTTTGAAACTAGAGAAGAACGAAATGGAGTTCAGGCCAATATATAATGAGGAGTGGGCAAGTCTTATCACTGACTGTCCAGGTGACGTAGACAGTAGATCTATAGGTATATGAGATGCACCCTAAGCCCTATTTAGTACACTACTTTCACGCAGAGCCTGGTTGGCTCTATGTAAGCTTGTGAAAGCATGTGTTTGAGAAAGCATTCAATTGGCTCCTGCTACAATCAGCTAATGAATAACACACATGTAAACTGGCACACGAGGGCCAAGGTCTGACTTTATGAGCAGGTTGAGGGGTGTTGAGGAGAGCAACCGCATGCAAACAGTTTGGTAAATGGAATTGCAAAGTGTCTGCATGAGGAGCCTGTCACGGTGCCCTTGGAGAAGTGTGTTCTCCTTGTCCACCTGGTTGAATTTCCCTCCTGGTTATTTTTTTCTCATGCCAGGGAGCCGTAAATGAGTTTCCCGACATGCATCAAGTGTTTACGCCCGGCGCCTCCCCCCCCCGTCGCCTCGCCCCCTAAACCCGCCAACATCAGTAAACAATGAAATCTCTCAGCCGAAACTCAATGTGTAACCGCATTACCCTGCCTGATAACATCTTTAAATAATGTGCGATAAGGGGAATTTGATTTGATTCGCGGAGCCCTTTTTTTCCCTCTCCTTTAGAGATTCCCCTCCTTTCCTCTACTCCTTGCCTGAGGCGGTAACACCCCCTCTCACCCCCACCCCCCTCCAAAATGACACTGCCTCGCATGCACAATCAAATAAATCCACCAATCCTGTCACCCTTCATTTTGGGTTGCCCACTATCCTAAATCAAGGTGAGTCCCCTGAAGTCATCTTCATAATGGAAAATATGGGCTTTAAAGTCAAAACGAGGCGAATTAAAGGGATGAGGCCGCTAAAGGGTTTGTGTGTGGCAGTGTGTGTGTGCGTGTGTGTGTGGTGATTTGGTTTATTCTAAGCGAGTGGTGATTTAAGCAGGCTGGACAGTTACTGGGCTGGCTGGGCTAAGAGGGTGGGTGTGGTTGGGAGATGGAGCTTGGCTGTTCATTCAGAGGACGTTTGATGAAATGGAACGGGGTCATCTTCAGTTTGGCACCCCGCGCCTGCCGGTGTGAGGAGCAAGGCGGAGCAGAGAGGATGAGAGAAGAAGAGAAGATCTCTAGCTAGCACACTGGGGGGGCCACACGCCTGCTCCCGTTCTCGCCGCATGACAGTGATGCATTGTGCTTTTAAATACCAGCGCTCCACGCCCTGCTCAGATCTGATCACACCACCGGTTCCAAACCCCAGCCCTGTTGTCACTTTAAAAAAAAAAGCAAAAAAAAAGCAAATGCAATCGCCTCTACGTGAGCAAAATGAAGGGGGAAGGAGCAGAGCTTCTGTCGCGCTGCCTGTTTAAGTCAAGTAGGATGTGCTGAGGAAAACTGGGTGAATTTACACATCCATCAAAATACGCAGTGCTGTATCCGATTTAAAGACCAGAAATGAGGGCTTACACTGGGGGTGAGCGGTGACACACGCAGCGCGTAAGCACGTCCCCACGCAGGCCCATTTCTAGCGTACAAATCAAAACAACACGATAAATCCTCAGCTAAGTGATTTACTGTAGTTTTAACACCTCTTAGGAAGCAGCGACAGGACGCCGCGTGATTCCTATGTTTGTGCGTGTGTGTGTGTGTGCGTGTATGTGTGCGCGCGCTAGTGGGGGGCTAGGGGTCCAGGAGGTTGACGGGGGTGGTGTATTGGAGGGGCGGGGGGATGGCTAGTGGTGGCAGGGCACTCACGCTAGTGACAGCTGTTTATTCAATCAATCACCTTGTCGACGGTATAGCAGTGTGCCGGGGACTGGGAGATTGAGTTTTGCCTCACAAGGGAGAATGAAGCAAATTAATAGACCATTACCCAGCCGCTGACCCAGGAAATGAGGGTGATACTGCTGGGTTAGATCTGCCAGCCTGCCTCTCCACTCAGCCTCACACTCCCTGGCCTCCCCAAGCCCCCCCCCCCAACCCCACCCCAGGCCCAACGCTGCTGCTGTTAGGAGGGAACGGGGGGGCGGGGTGGAGGGAAACGACGGCCAGCACCGCGCATCCACAGCGCCAACCCGTCCCCTCCACCTGCCTCCGCTCTCCCCCGGGGGGAAGGAGACATTACCGTCAGCAGGAGAGGGAGACGGCCCGGGGACCAGGGGGACGGAGGAGGAGCCGCCGGAGCGGAATCTTTGCTTAAATATGGATGCGTTTGCCAGCTAAGGCTAGCTAGATAAATCACGCGTTCCCGGGAACAGGTGGGGCCCTGCTCGGCAGGCGGGGGTGCGAGGTCCGCGGGTGGTGTGTGCGGGATGGGGGATGGGGGGGCTTGAATGAGAACGCGTGGGCAAACCCCCATTCAGAGAGACGGCTCAGACAGAGGCCTCGGCGGGCGAGTCGAAAAACCAACTTCTCCACGTTGACTCCCCCCGGTTCATTCTACCTCTTCAGTAAAGCGATGGGCTGCGCCTTCAGCCTCTAGCAAGGAGTGGGCAGTTGGGACTCATTTCCATCCCAAAGGGCCCATCACAGTGGAGAAACAGCAGTGTCAGTGCGCGGCCGAGATCAGCACTTTTATAACACATGGGCTGACTAAGCAATTACCGGCGCCATCGCGGCCTACTACTCCTTTCAACCCATTCACAACAACCGCCTTTACCCCGCTTCCGAACAACAACAGACTAGTCAATACACCTTTTCAACAGGGTAAAGGGTTGGGGGACTAAGTGTTTTCCTTCCCTTCACTATAGGAGGCAATGTAGCCTCTGAATGAAGTCGCTGAAGATCCGAAGCTACCGTTTCGGTTGTTTAGCTTAGCTGATCAGACCTCCTCAGCGCTGCGTTGACTAGGCCCGGCGTCCCTCCTCTCGGTTTCAGCGGGGACATTGGGGATGTTGTCGGCTGTTGTTGTCGTCGGCTGGCTGCTGCTGAGAGTGTTATTTGCTGTCTGTTTGCCACCAGGGATTGAAGCGGGTGCACAGACCTCATCCTGAACAATGCTTAACAGTAATTGATAGCTAGCGCTCAGCCACAGATAGCTAACCCCCCACAGGTTTCTCTTTATCACTACCAAAAACATCACTGTCTTCTTCCTCTCTTTCTCTCTCTGTCACCCTCTCTCTCCCTCTCTCTACACTTTCCTTTCTCCCTCCCTCCCTGTCTCTACACAATCTTTCACTCTCTCTCTCTCTCTCCATCTCACTCTCCCTCTTATCAATCCCCCTCTCTCATATGCCTGAATGGGGGAATTAATTACCGAAGCCAATTAACTGTTTATACTCTGATGTTTTAACTAATTACCTCTAATGGCGACACAACAGCGGCCAGCCGAGTTAATTGAATTCTAACGGTGGGGCTGAATGCAGGTTGAGAGTGGAGGCTGAAGCAGCCTGTCATCTGCTGCAGGGGGGAGATGTGGAGCTGGTCCCCTCCCTCCACCTTGGTTATTAACATCCACCGCCTGTCACTACAATTTAGATGGTGTTTCGTGCCACACGTCTGACACGGACACACACATTCAGATCGCAGAGACACATAAAAGCGCGCATACACAAACAATGCAGACATGCCAGCTTATTTAGGATATTTTCCATGCTTTCTGATCTTTGTATGTATTTCCTGGTGGTTTACAGCTGGCCAGTCTAAACAGAAAACAGGATAACATCCACAGCCTGGGTTCGGCGAGCTAATATAGATCTGAAAATGCATCCTTGGCAGAGTCATGAAATCTGCATAAGACTGTAAAGGCTTAATGATTTGAAAGTTACAAGAGAAAGCGCTGAGGGCTTAGGTGATTAATCATTTCTAGCACCGCCACGTACGCCAAATGGCCGGCCTCCTGACCCTACGCTTTGCATGCAGGGAACAGAACAGCCTCTCCCAGGAACACTGTAGGAGGACCGCCATACTTCAATACAACGGTGCACGCCTCTAACCTCTCCCCCCCGGCACTGTGACCCCCATAAAACCCTAAAACAGGGTTCCTTTTGCACGTTACCTAGTCCTTAACACTGCTCAATACCTATCGCCACCAGAGCCCTCTGCTAGGCTCGACTGGGGGGGGGGGGCATTTCAGGAACACTGGGGCACACTGACACCTTTGTGTGTGTGATGAGACCAGCACATGAGGCCCTCTCTCGTCGTTTTGAGCCTCAAAGTCGTCGAAAAGGAGGGTGTGGAGTTTAAAGACGATCTGTCTTCTTCTCACCCACACGCTCGTGTTACTGCCACCTCCCAGCAGGTCCTGGAAGACGGAGGGGGAAAGGAAAGTGAGCCACTGATTGATTCGTCACTGGAGACTTCCCCCTCTGTCCGGTGCTGCTGCCTGCCTGACACGCACGCACACACACACACACACCCCAACTCAGAACTTCCACTGCAGCAGGAGAGGAGAGAGGAGAGCGGAGGAGGGATTTCCTGCTCCTAGCCTGTGCTCATCTGCCGGCCCCCGCCGGGCACACTGACACCGGTTGGCACCTCCATCCCACGAGCCATATACAGCCCACGGCAGAGCCCCGGGTCACCTCATCTGCCCTCCTCTAGCACCCTCGGACCGGGGCAGGTGGCTGGGGCTCCCCGCGCACGCCACACTGCTGTTAATGCGGCCCCTGTCTGGAGGGGAGGGAACGGATATCTGTCTGGAGGGGAGGGAACGGATATCTGTCTGCGTTCTTTCTCCCAGCCTGCCCACGGATGGTAGCGCTGTTGTGCGAGGGGCACTGGCACACCATCAGTCGAGCGAGTACGGACATGTGGACACACACGCACGCACGCCTCCTCCTTCGCCGTCCCCCCACCTTCTCCACACAAGCCGCATGACCCCCTCCTCCACCCCTTTCTCCCTCCCTTTCTCATCCAGCAGACGGACGGTGTCAGCAGCACTGAGCCTCAGAAATATGGCCTTGGGGTCAGAGCCATAAAGCAAGGGGGATAATAACCAGGCAGGCTGCTAGTTAGACATCTCTCAATACAATGCCGGTGTGATTTATCCACAGTGTCCATGACTGGACGGGACAGTACTCAACTGGCAGTCACTCACTCACTCAATACTGGGCTCATGGTTCTGTTAGTTGGCTCAGGTTGCTCCACAGAAAATAACAACTAACCGATATTAGATTTAAAAGGGCAATTGCTGAGTCCGGTAAATAGTCCGAATTGGAACATCTGAAGGATGTCAGGAGTCGCACAATGACTTTCTCCAAATGATTACGGATGGGAAATAGGGAAAGATGAACGCAAGATGCAAAACGCTGATTAAATAAAACTGCTGTCTGTTTAAGCCCTCTCCAGCTCCCCCTTTAAACGGCACACGGATGACATTATTGTTAACGCTGAGAGGATGATTCTGTTTCCTCCACTGAGATCCCCCTCCCAGCCACCCCAGTGATGGATTGACACCTCTTGCTCTCCACCGGTCTGAAACGCTCAGCTCCCTGTCCCCATTCAGCACTAACCGTTATCAGCCCTAGTCACAAACGGGGGAACTCGGATAATCCCTCCGTGTGCCTGCATATCTCTCTCTCTCTCTCTCTCTTTCTCTCTCTCTCCGGGGCCACTGCTGTTTTTTCCTTCGTCTGGGAAGAGTGTCAGTTTTCTCGACGCGGTGGAGAGGCTGCCTGGCAGTGAGGACGGTTAATAAAGGCAGGATTGTGGGGCTGAGTGGCTGAGAAGCTGGGCCGTGATGACTATCAGGCCTGGAGGAGTGGGTATTACGGTGGGTAGAGACCTGACGGCTGGGTGATAAAAGGAGCTGCGGGCTCCTGGAGGGCCGCCAGGGGCCCCGCGGGGGGAGGGGGGGGGGTTTGGGATAGGGGACAATCAGACACGCGGTGATTGCCATCATGCCGCGGCACGAACACCGCAACCGGACATCGCTGTGATGTTATCCTCCCTCATCGCTGCTCCTTTCTCTCGCTCCCGCGGTGGACTCGGCCTGTGCCTCCCTCCCTCCTCTCCTCCTCCTCCTCCTCTCTCAGAGTGTGATATGCGTTCTAACAGCAGAGGGAGATGTTACTCTTCGGCTGCTCCTATCTCCTGCCTCCCTCTGATTAGGAGTCTTGTTGGCTAAGTGTGTGGCAGTCAGTCCGACGGGGTGATGGTTCTGGGGTGATCCTCCGGCCGTGGTCTGGACCGTTCTTGGGAGACGAGGAGACTGGGGAGGCTCTGAAGCCCTCTGTCTCCCTGGTGTATCGTGCTGCGTTCTTCGTTTCAGAACGGGTGTGCTGCCGATCAATAGAAAATTAAAGAGCCTGAGAATGGTTTCTGTCGGTGCTCACACATTAACCCTCTTCACCCACCATGTCCCAAATCACACCCTGTTCCCTGTGAGTGCACCGCTTTATAACGGGACCCTGGTCAAAAGTAGTGCACTACATCGGGAATAAGGTGCGGCGTGGAACGCAGGCCTAGGCCTCTCATCTACCCACTACCGAGCTGGGCTGAGCGGCTCTATTTTAACCGTCTTGAGTAACAGGGTCGGGGAAGAAGAGGAGGGGATGAAAAAAAGCCCTCAGCGATTGACAGTGGTGTTTAGGAGTTTAAGCATTAAAAAAGGGTGAAATAAAGAAATGGAGGAGAGTAATAGCAACGACGAGAGAGAGGGAGCGAGGGAGAGGCTTTGCCTGTCGTCTAGCTGGCTGTCTGGGGACTCAAATCTCAGAGCAATTTTCAGGGTGGGTGATTGGCAGCTTGATGTGTATTCTTCCCCTGCAGGAGCTGGTGATAACTCTAGCCCATTCCCCCATCTCGCAGGCCTGTTGTGGAGCTATTACAATGACAATGGCGATAAGGGACATTTATCACTCCAGCCTCCCGCGGGTTTGACGGAAAAGGGCCCATCAACAGGTCTGGCGGGGACCAGGAGGCAGCCACGAGAGCGGGAGGTTCACCGAGTCTGAATTACAGAGGACTCTCAGCCGGAAAACAATATGCTCAGCCTCTGCCAAAGCCCCACCGGTCGGGCCGAACAACGCACACAGAGACACACACACAGCGACGGTGGGAATCTGACTTCTTATTTTGCACTTGACTGAGGACCATTTGTGTAATTCAATATCGTTGAAAAATGGCACCTCCGCTCGCTCACCGTTCCCCTTCCACACATCCTCGGTCATCATCATAATTCACTGATTTCCGTTTTTCAAATGGAGAAAAGCAACCAAACCGTAATGCTCCGGAATCCGCAAGCTACCGTGCGTCTTGTTATTTTCCATCTCTTAGTTCAGGAGTGGTCCGAGGCTGCATCGCCGGCTGGCAGGAACAATGCAGTGTTTTAGGAGGTGGTCAGTGCTGTGGGTCTCTTTGTGTGTGAGTGTTAATGGACCTATTGTGACAGGAACGGTGGCACCAACAGAACCACAGCTGCGACGTTGGGCCTGTGGAGGTCAGTGGCCCGGCCCAGGAAGGGAGGCATTGTCTCGACCAGTCAGACTCGCAAACAACCTAAAGCCACATGTAGGGGGCGCCATTCCTGAGGGAACACCTTCTGGGACATTCTTCCCGTGGTCACATCCAGCCCTAACCAGTGTTTTTTTTTTCTCTTATCACTTCGGACATCTTAAAACCGAGGGAAAAAAAAAACACCCAGTGTTAAAGAGCTACGACGTCGTTTTTATAGTAACTCAGAGATGGGGGGAGATAGGCGGATGTTGAGAGGTTGCTGGAGTCATTGACAGCTGCGACTGGGTGCGACGGAGTGCAGGGTCCAGACCAACCTGCAACGTGTTCTACTGCGATGGCCGGTCAGCCCCGAGCAGCTCTGGAGCAAGCCGGCCGGCCCTCTCCGTCTCCTCCAGTTTATGGCGGTGACCTTGAGCTATTAACACTACAAAACCTCCAGACGAGGCAGCTAATTTACAGCGCTGGGACCTTACAGCCGCGCGGGCTGCCGGAAGGAACCGGGGCTTTGGCTAGCCTGGCGGGGTCGAGCCAATCCACTGTCCACACACACGCCTGTGTTACTACATGTCCCTGAGGAGGTCGCTGAGTCTCGGAGAAAGGAGGCAGAGTCAAGTCAGTCATCAGAAATGATGTCACTTTCAGGGTGTGTTCAGCCAAAGAAATTGTACAGGTTTCATTAGCGGAGTGGCAGGAGGGGTTATTGTTCAGGTAAAAATGCTTTTGGAATGGTAAAGAAAAAATCGCTATATTAAAATATCTGTCAATTAAAGAGCCAAAAAACGTCGCTCAATACGGCAGAAGCGCACACGCGGGCACACACACACACACACTGCTGACGACACACAAAACACACAGGTACACCTTCTGGCGATCTACATTTATCAGCGTAGCAGTGTACCGTGACGATGCTGGATAAACAAACTGTTCATGATGTATGAGGCTCTTGCAAGCAATAAAGTTATTAACTTTTAACTATCAGCTACCGCTTGGCATGACAACTGTCCCCGAAGATTTAACCCCATGGGTTCCAGTCAATAAGTCATGTAGCTCTTTGCCCCTCCCTGTCCATCTATCTTTCTTCATCCCACAGGGCTGTTAGTCTAGCGTCTACTCCCCATTAGCCTCCTCCTATTGACTAAGGGGATTTGAAGGGAAGAAAAAAAGGTCTGGTCTTTGATGTCGCGTTCAACAACAATCATTTCCTGAACAGTTAATGTGAACGTCTCAGCTTTAGAAACCCTGTGGGCGATTCTGAGCTCTCTTATGTCTTGTAATAGGAGTTAAGTCTTGTGTCACGTGCCGGGTGGATAAACAGACTCTAGATGGATGGATGGATGGAGGTGATAGGAATCTGTTGAAGCTGTTGCTGTGATTTAAGACCCAGGCCAGATCAGGTTGGAGTCCCAAAATGGCCCATTTTTCCATATATAAGCCACTATTACACCACAGAACCTCAAGTAGGGAACTACGCAGGGAACACGGTAACATTTGGGAAGCAGCCAGGTGTCATGACAGCGGCCAGTGGGCCGGGCCCGGTTCTGGTGATAAGCCAGGGTAGATATGGTATATTGTCGTATGACCGTTGCCCTGTTTATTGACAGACTCCAGCCAGTCTGGAGTTCATTGGGAGTCTCCATAATCTCTCCTAAGATGATTAAAAATTAATTGATCACTGCAATACTATCTCATACTCTGGTCCCATATGACCAACCACACCACAGACACAGCTAGATGACAAGGCAGCTAATAAATGTTAATTACCTTTCTTCCCCCTTCCCTTTTATGACCCCTGCCAGTCCCGGGCCTCCCTATCAGGCTATAAATTCATTAGCTGCTAACACACCTAGCAAGGGCAGCTCATTTAGCAATGACAAACAAGATTAAAAAGGGAAAGGGGGTGATAGTTGTTCTTCCTCCACTCCCGACCCCCAGCCGCAATCTCCCCCAGTCCTGATAAGAAAACAAGTGTAAAACAGCACGCAATATTCTCACCTCAAACGCGAACCGCAAAACCTAAACCCCAACACTATTCCTGTCAGAATGGGACCATTACAGGGACATTAACTTCACAAGGTTGGTTTCCTATGAAATACCGGGCTGCTGGACACCGCTGGTCAGAGTGTTGAGTTTAGGCCGTGTGCTGCTCTCTGCTCTTCTTGAACCGGAAAAATGTATGTTAATGCGTGTTTATTTCCTTAACAATAATAGTGGTGTTTTAGTCAAATGTAATAATGAAAAACCCTTAGGGAATAGTTAAAGGGCGTGGGGTTAGGATTAGGATGATCATTTCATTAGAAATATAATGGGCTTTGTCTTAATCCAAGTAATACTGTTAAGACATTCACCGCCATGTATACAAATACACGTCTCACACACACACACACACACACACACACACATACACGCACACACCACACCCCCCATACTGTTCCCGTTCACCACTTCCTGTCTGCCATAATTTGTGGCATACATATCCCACGGACAAAACAAACAAGGAAGCCCCCCCCCCCAACAGATCACATTGAATTGGCAGATAACACAAGGCAGCTAGCCCTTGTCTCCTCGGCAGCGCAAACAAAAGACTGACGCCCTCTTTTATTTTATCTCAGATTAATAAAAGGCCTGTCCGGGTGGATGCTAGACATCAGAACAATATCAGAAACTCAATCAATCAATATTTCCCTTATCAGGTTCGGTGGCGATGACAGCGCGCGTCCGTCTGTCAGACAGTTTGTCTGTTAAACCCTCGGCCACGCCAGGTATCACGCTAGACGTACGCTAAACAAACAGACAAATTAGGTGACATGATGTGTACCTTCAGTTAGCTTTGATCACATAATGATTATATAAATAGATATAAAAGCATGAACGGATTTGTCGACAAGAACCTGTCGCAGAGGAGTTCGCTGGCCATAATATGGAGATGGTGAAAGGCTCAAAGGCATGGAGATCTTTGATATCTGAGAAATACAGCTAGAAAACATGGCTGTTTACAAAGGCACAGGAATCTCAGCCTCTGAATGGCTCAAGTGCTCAGTGTGTTTACCGGGTAAAACTCAGTTAAGCCCTCAATCACAGGAGAACACAACCAGGGCTTTGTCTCAAACAGCAGCCTGTTCACCAGCTTTACTTTTGATCAAGGCCTAGCAGGGCACAACAAAGAGAATAGGGTGCCATTTGTGATGGCGATCCGTACTTGTGCTTTAAAGTGGTACTCCATTCTTCTTTTCCGTTAATTTAACACCTGGTTTACTTAAAAAAGACGCATCTCAAAAAAAAGGAAGTCCAATGATTTTACAGATTCCTGCCAGACGGGGTCCTAGAATGCTCTACTCCTTAAAATTTACAATTTCCTAAAAAATGACTACCCTTTAGTCTTTTCTCCAATAAAAATAAAAATATTCAGAGGATGTCTTTAGGCAGCAGATTGTTTCGTGTCAGTAAATATACACTTTAATTACATATTGTCCTGGAATAAAATTACTAAATCTCCATGACATCTATGACACCTAGTGTATCAAAAACTGTGTGAACTTGTGTTGGGCCATGCCAGTCTTTCTTTTTTCTCCCTCTCTCTCTCTCTCTCCAGGGACAACGGTTATGTCAGTGACAGGACTGTGGTATACGTGTTGACAAACTAGGGGGCCAATGGGTTTGGTGTTGTGTAATGCCAGGAAGAGGTGTACCTGCCCTGAGGTCAGTCAGTTAGACTCCCCAGAAACCACAGCCAACGGGCCCCTTTCCACGCTGTAACGGACAGCCAGGTGCTCTACTGGCTACGTGTGTGTGATCATTACGACGTGTATTCAAATAAAGCATCTGAAATGTGTGTGTGCCCGCGCTGTGATGTGATACAGGAAGCAAGGGTTATGATAGCACCACAGATACATTACGAAGACCCAACACTTCCTTTAAATAACCATCTGAAACACACAGTGGGACTGGTAACAGGCTGACAGGACTGGATAACACCGGCGGTGGTGGGCAGACAGGAAGGACGACAGGCGGCCTGACAGGAGAGACAAGCTGCCAAGCAGCAGACGCCTCGATGAAACACACGTCTTCGTCTCAACTGCCGGACCACACATCTCAATATCTCGCTCGGTTACCAACCGGAAAAAAATGATAATGCCACACGGACAGAAATAAACCAGTCATACACCGGCCTGGTTCCACATTGATCTGTGCCGCGTTGCCAACTCTTATGGCCCTTGAGCAAGGCACTTAACCCTAATTGCTCTGGTAAGTCATTCCGGATTCGAGCGTCTGCTGAATGACTAAAATGTAAATGCAAGATGTAGCCTGGTACCAGATATGCTATTGCCTGGTACCAGATATGCTATTGCGGTCTTCCAAACTGGTTAGTTTGGGTCCTGGTTGGTTATTGGCTGAAAGCCAGGGTGTGTAAGACAATCCACCAAGATAATGACACACAATTACTTACACCATGACTATGAACACAAAAACACAGTTCTATTTACCTTCATAACCAGTACATAACAGTGTTGCGTTGTGCCTAAGAACAGCCCCTACTATATTAGCCATATACCACAGCCCACTGGGCCTTAATACTTAACGACCAACTACCGCTGCCTGGCCTGTAGCTGCACAAACCGATCTGGAAGCGGGATGGAAATGCACCGCCGCCGCTAATGAACGCCAGCCTCCGCGAAAACACTACAGCAAAGTCCTCATCAGCGTTAAGCAGTGATCATTAGCATCAGCCTCGCTCATTAGTCAACAGCTGTGCTTAATTAGCCTGGCTGACTGACTCATCGGGCTACGCTAACACATGGGGACGTGCCGTATCTGCTGTGTCACACGCGCGCGCGCGCACTGGGACGTACTGTATCTGCTGTGTCACACGCGCACGCACGGGAACGTGTCGAATACACACATGGTGACGTGTCTCACGCACGCACACAGAGAAACCAACACAAAAGCAAGGAGACTTCTGTGTCTTTGCTATTTGCCTGTGTCACAGGGTGATTCACATAAAGCCCCCCTTTTACTCTCTGCACACTCTCTATAATATGGCCATCACCATTAAAGCTGTCAGGGCGTAAGCGCTGAGTGTTAGGGCCAATACATTACAGCCCTCCGGCAGCCCCCTCCGGACCCCCAGCTCTGCCACTGGTCCACCGGTCCCCCAGCAGACCCCGTCCTTGTCCCTAACAGGACAGTAGAACGGGGCTTATAGTAGCACACGACATAGGGAACGGGCGGGGGGGGGCATTTGCGATGCAGCTGGGCCCGTCCCCGCCCACATGACCCTACGGCTGCCCCGCCCCATCAGCGATCCCATCCGAGCCCCTGACTGGCTGACAGGCACGGGCCCAACACACCGAGCCCTCTCTGCAATTTACAACCCTGGGGCAGGGCCCCCTGCCTGCATCAAAATGCATATTTCATGTCCTCCAAAGGGATGTTTCCCACTACAAAAAAGCATCCTTTGAGGAATTGAGGGCAGAAGGTCAGCCATTTTAAGACCATAAGATACAGTTGTCAGAAAACTGTAATTTTC
>JACXGI010003928.1:44144-58667 GCA_016801175.1 Esox masquinongy
TTTTTTTTTTTTTTTTTTTTTTTTTTTTTTTTTTTTTTTTTTTTTTTTTTTTTTTTTTTTACATTGCATTTGAAGCATGTTTTCCGAAACAAAAAGACGGGGAGAGGGGAAAAAAGTCTTGAAGTCTGCAGTGGTTTTATAGGGGGAAATAATGGGCAATTGAGAGAAGGTATTTAATAGGCAACCTACGAATGCAGCAACGCATCTGCTGCAAAGTCACTCTGCGTACGGCAGGCTGCTTCTCACAGGGACCCAAGGCCATTTTTCAACCCAGGATTCGTAGAATTCAATGACTGCGTGCTCCTTGTCTCCCTAAGACACCCGGTGGCTTGTGTGTCATGCTGAGCGATATAGTACATAGGGGGGGTGGGGGGTTGTCAAACAGAGACGCAAGTGAATGTTCTCTCAGCCCAGCACAAGGGCATCTACCATGCATATAAACGGAAAGGACAAAAAGCTAAACATTCCAGGATCAATACTCCGACGACTACGCCAGGAAACCCCAATAGCTGTATCGAGACACTTCAATGGCAACATCAAGGCAATGACACGCAAACCAGAAAGATTTGTCACACAAACGCTGTACTCACGGGTCACACTTGGGGGAGAGAAAAATACCATAAAATCCATTCTACTTACAACGAGGCAAAAAATCAATTTGGGGGGCTAGATTTCAATACGGCTCATACTAAACATGTCACTGTAATTCAGTCATCAAAAACAATGGGGATCATTTTGAAAAAAGTTATTAAGTGGACAGACACCATTAGGCCAAAATGTGTGTTTTGCCAATATGCAATGGGGCAAATAAATGACCTCTGTCATAATGAGATCAGCGAAGCGACCTTAGTGACCAGTGGTCAGCCAGCTAACTGACCAGAAGGGTCAATAGCCATCCCCTAGCCCAGCCCCTTTAGCACATTCACAGCCCAATCAATGTCGAATTATAGGTTATTTATTGAATAATCAAAACGGTATTATCGCCCGCTGCTCTAGCAAGGCCTGACAATGGAGGACACTATTTATCAGCTTGCTCCCAAAATTAGGGTAATCAGTTATCATGTAAACAAGAGCCAGCAGCTGCATGCACAGAGCAAGCTATTACTCACTGCTGCTTATCACATCACTGTGTGTGTTGGCGTGTTTGTGTGTGTGTGTGTGTGGCTGGTGTGTTTGATTGTTGTTCACGTATAGACCAGGGGTATACCTCGGTCGCATGGCGCACTTTGCCATTTGTCTTTGGCAGTCGAACGTGCTGTGTTCGAGTACTTCTAATCTTTTGCTTCAAAAAAAAGAGGGGGGATGAGGAGGACAGTGGTAATATTACCCCGGGACATTGGGAGGAGCACGAACTTCTGACCAATCACAGTATGTGAACTTAAGTGAAATGAACGCAACCCGTACGCAAAGGGTGACCATGTAGCGGCTATCAAGGAGAGGAATAAATTCACCTTAACTAACCTGGTGGGGACTGACAATCTGCACAAAGACAGCAAAACAAGGAAAATGTGAGGGTCCCCAAGCCAGCCCCACACAAGGAATAGGTTTAGGGTAATAGTTATAACTGGAGTTTATGGTACGGTTAGCATTACAGGTAGGGTCAGGAATTAGAATCCTGGTAAAGGTTATGTTTTTGGAGTTAAAGTTAGGGATTAAAGAAAATAGGATTTTTAATGGGAATAATGGTGGTTGTGTAAGCGCCTTTTGGACAGGTTTTTAACAGTTTTAGAGCAAACTAATAAAACAAAATAAATTAGTAGACCGTGGAAAGTGATTTAAAGTATATTGTGAAGTACTTAATCTTAGTATAGTTTAGAGGAGAATTGTACAACTATAACCCACACTCATTATTATGCATATAGGAATGGATGCGCTGACACGGCCCACAGTCAAAGGCAAGCGCAGTGATGTGCCGGAGGTTAAAAGGCACCATTATACTGAGGTCTGCGGAGGTCAGAAGATGTGGGAGATGTTGGAGAGATCAGGTTTCTTGCCTGAGCTTTAGTCTGCTGAAGTCCGCTGGGCCCTGGCTCACAGTGTGCCTCCTAAAGGGCACAGCTACCCTTTGTAGGGCACCGCCTCTGACGCACATCACAAGTCCGACGCATCAGTGATTTACAGTAACATTACGGTACTTCGTTTTAGTATATCTCGATACTTTGCGTGGGTAGAGCGTCCTGTCCTTAACCCTTAATGAACATATCAACCATGTCAGCTGTTGCGACGTTCTCTGGCCGTCGAAGGGTGGGAGCAGAAGAGGACAGTGGTTTTGGGGCTGGCTGCTGCTTAAAGGCTTGGTGGGCAGTGTCTAGTCAAAACCATTATCATAGCGAGAGGGCTGATCCAGAATCAAGTCGTCCACTGTCTATAAAACCTCAGCCAGAATCAGAATCACCTTTATCCGGCAAGTACATAACTATCTATCAGGAAAATGGATCCCACATCAGCGGTCCTACTCCGAGACTCTTGTAGCCAGTGGCGCTGGGGTTAAAGACATCCCCTGGGTCATTCTTTATGAATAAAATAAATTGCATCAGGCTGGGGCTGCTCTTAAACAGTCCTATCAATCAAATTCACTTATGGCTGCCATAAATTTCAAACCAATCACAGGCCTCTCTAATGCTCTGGCTGGAGTCACGGGTGGCGGTTAACAGGAGATCTTCGGTTGCGGCTGCCATGCCTCGCTTTTAAACGTTTTACCTCCCTGCGTGTGTGTACATCATATGTCACCATATTTTGGTCCCGCAGAACCATTAGAAAAGCCGATGTTGCCGCTCTAACCGAATTAGGATTGGTTTTTGTCCCGGCCACAGGGGAGGTAGAGTTACCGACAATAAGATCAGAATGAGCCAATTCCTTTTCTATTCTCATTCAAAACAAACAAAAGGAGCTAATAGCCCGAGCATCTGCGTCCTCTGTGAGGCCAAAGAGATGGCAGGTCGATACACAGAAGCACACTGATAGATGTAAGCTTCTGAAGGGCTCGTTACCGAGCCCGTATCCCAAATGGCACCTATGCCCCATGGGGCCCGCTTGAAAAGAAGTGCACAGTGTGGGGGATAGGGCATTGTTTGAGCCACAGGTGAAGGCTGTGAGAGTGGTCAGCAGGGCCCGGTGGTGAAGCTTCTGATCATATCTGTTGGAGGGAATATGGGTATCGACTCTGAAGAAATGTCTGCCTGCTGCTTTAGCGCTGGGGATGATCTAATCTAGGCATTAGCCAAGGCCAATATTCACAAGTTCCTATTTAAGGAATTAGTATTATTGGCTGTCTGCACGTTGTCTAGAAAAACACTAGAGTCGATACACGCCGTGCGACACGCTGCATTTTTGCAGGGAGAAATGAGGGTGAGAGGGAACCAAATGACCAGTGACGTGAGTCTTCGACACGGAAAAAGCCCCAGGCCTCTAGCGATGTGTCCCATTATTAAGCTGTTGATTTGAGGTCACCGTCCTCGCTGTGGTCACCGCTGACCTCTTCCCCTTCAGTTAAAGCTGTCGCCGTGGATTCCAGCCTGGCTGTATGTAAGGTGGCCCTTGTGGGACCCTTTACCCCCCCCCCCCGTGATTCAATTTGAGGTCAATTTCTTTCTCTCCCTCTTTGCTGCCAGGCTCGGCGAAAGGCACGTCGCTTTCCCAACGGCCACCTTGCCTTAACCTCACACTCACCGGCGTTAATTGCGTTAGGCCCGCAGTGTTGGTGTTGTAAAGGGTCACCTCGGAGCGAGGCGCTGTGGCCCCCGGCTCAGTATAAAGGACTTTCCTGCCTCTCGTCCACTCTCATTAGGTCCCATTAGTCACCTCATTCTATCACTCTTGGGGCGCCAGGCCGGCCCCTTATGTGCAGGTGTGACAGGCCCTAACTCTGTTATACCACTTGTTAGGATGGTGACCCCGCAATTTTAGTCCCTCGATCCCTAACCACAACTTCACCTCTGCGGAACCCTTTGCCTGTCTGACCTCCAACTGTATTTATTTCCTAAACTTGTGCCCTCAGATGGACGCTGTAGAGGCGCCTCCACCCTAATTTAGATAACTTAGCAAAATACAGCCGGCTGATAAGGATGCTGGGAACTGGAGTACATCCCCTCCCTTCTAGGTTCCAGGTATTTATTGAAGGAAGGGGACCTTGGAATCAGGGAGCTAATGGCATTCCACCTGCTGAGAATGGCTGAAGTCCACTGTGACAGCCAGTCAGGCTCAGCTCCTATTTACAATCTTATATAATCTATAGGTGACTGTGTTCCTGGGATTTGTCTATCACTGCTAAGTGTTTTATTATAATCTCAGGAATACTGGTTTTATTGACATCATTAACATCATTAAGCGGATGCCGAACGAGGGCCTAGATTTTTTAACTTTGTTGGTAGTGGCCGCCCGTGGGAATCGAACACACAAACATAGGTTAGCAGTTGGGAGCTGCCAGCCTTCACGTGCTCAACACACTCATGATATGCCAATCAGTAGTATGTCATGAAACCTAAAACCTTCTGACAATCAAGCAAATGTTTGTTTTTGGGCAGGGCTTGGAATCCACTTTATTAATGATCTAATTAGTTCCGGGGAAATCACAATACATTTGTAATTACCTAACAGCTATTGCAATATAGGCTATATTGTTATATGGCTGTTAGGTATTGGCAGCCAGCAACAGATTACACTGTCCATGTAGCTAATAGCCCTCTGGGTTGGTGACCCACAAATGTCATATCATCCCCCAGCCCTGCATGCTCTCCCCTCGGCACCATACTGTAACTGTCACATGTGATCCGGGGGGAGGAAGGGGGTGCAGGCCCCCAGGCAGCTAGGGGGACTGGGAGGGGGGGAGAGGGGGAGAGGGGCCGGGCTGGTTAGCGGCTGCCTACTCAAGCTCAGTGTCCTGGCTGCTTGATCGGAGGCGTGCCTGTATAAACGTCCTCGTAAAAATGACAGCTAGACATATGTATGGATCCCCATTAAAATTTTACTACTAATCACCCGGCTGGCGTGCCTGCTGCCTGGACCAGGGCAGTGAACGGGGCCGTGCCTACACACCGCGAGGTGGGAAGAAGCTTCTGCTGCTAAATGAAGACATCAGCTTCATCCCCAGCCATCATAAAATACAGTCAACAACAGCCTGGCCGCTGCCTGCCAGCTACAGGCTATGAGGCCCCGTAATGGGCTTTTTATTCCCGTTTGGTCACAGAGGCGTTGGAATTAAAGCCCAATTTAGTGTTTGGGCCCGAGGACACCCAGCTCAAGGTCATGCGGACCACTAGCTGGCCTTTAAATTACGATGGAGGGTCGCTCGGATTTGTCGATGTGTAACAAAGCCACAGAGCACTTAAACAAAGTTGCACTGTAGGCCTACGTACCATAAAAAACAAAACGCCTAAAGTGAGTCAATATATCATCAAGTCAGACTGGGTGCTGCTAAAGGAAAGTGAGTCCCTGACACTGCGACGTCGTTGCTGAAAAGACGCCCGAGACCGTTTCCTTTAACTAGCGTTCTAATTGCTGTTATGCTAACTACATACGTCTCAGTCTGTCTGACCCCTGAGGTTGAACTCCACAAGCTTGTTTAACAACAGACAGTGGCAAAAAGTGTAAACAGGCAGTGTAGCACCAGAGAAGAGGTTAGAGGTCGCGTCGTGTTTTTCCTCCAGAACCGGTCAACAGGACATGGAGAGAGGAGGTATTCAGTAATGAGGGATCAGGGAAGGGTGGACCGACTGCACTTGTAAACAGTGACAGGTGTCCGTCTCAGTTAGAAGCGGTACACCTGTACAATCCACGAAACATCTGGCGCTGCCACGAGAAAAAACAACAGCCCTTCACTTCAGCCCACTTTGCTATGACTGGATTGGACAGCTCAAAGGCTCTGTTTTTAGTTGTTAAACAACATCATTATCTACTGCTAACCAACCGTCTGACATTTTTCTCGTGGAGGTAGTATTGAGTGTCAAATAATACTGTTCAGCTGTTTGAAGTGTGGGTATGGGGATGTCTCCCTGAACATACATAGACACTTCTGCAATGGTTGTTCTAAAAGAGATATGGCAGGTCTTTGCAGAGTGTTTAAAATACAGTCAATTCAAGACAGGAACTTACAAAATATACCATATTATATATTTTTTCTTTGCCTAAATACTACATTTAGAAAGAACGTTCAGTCCCTATTAGATGACGACAAAGAGGTTTAGCGGCTCAAAGTGAAAAGTGACAGGGGGTGCAGATGGAGTTGATACCCTCTAAATGAACCCCTCTCTTATTATTAACCCCGCCCCCTGCCCCCCTTATTCAGAACACCTACTCCTCATGCTATTACCTCGCTGGTGGTTTCATTATCTGGCCTGAACTCTGTATAACCCTTCAGTGGTCATTCTTTATGTCACTTGGGGTACAGGGTTTGTGATTTAAACGTGCAGTCCCATAATTTGATTTCTTCATGGGGTGCGGCAGAGAGGAGGGGTGGATGGGTCTTGGGGGTCGAGTCGGTAAGCGATAGCAGAATGACTTGAAGAGGCTAATAAAGTAATCAAGCCCTTCGTTACATGGTAATAATATTGCCCCTAAAACACAGATAACTATTACTTGGCCCAATGATTACCGAACATTAATAGCTTTTCACTTTCTTGCCCCCTCGTCTCGCTTTTGCCGCCTCAGCTGGCAATTAGCAGTTAGAGGAGTGGAAATAAAAGACGTGTGACTACTGCGGTTGCCAATATCACTTCCAGAGATGACAGGGCTGCTTCCTTCCAGCTCTCAGACACAGCTAGGCAGAAACACACACAGAACAGGAAAAGTTGTGTCGTCTGTTCTCAGGCACACACACACACACACATACACACACACTTACATGCACACTGTTATTTTGAAAATGTTGTGGGAAATTCTGTCAGGCTACCCATAAACAAGGCATAAACCATTATTTTTCTCTGAATCAATGAATGTTTCGAAAGAGTTTGATGCCAAAGCGATATTAAACGTCAATTTTAGGTTGATTTGTTTTAGGATGTTTTATAGTGTTGTGATTTTCCTTTGTGCCTCTCACTGACAAGGGCTGATGGGGAAAGATAAAGAGAGAGACTGGCGATAGTTACTCATGCTCCTACTCCAGGCATGGATCTAGCTTGAATTACACCATACTGTTTCCGGAGCTATATGTCAGCCCCTATCAACTATGGTTATTAATGGGTACCATCATCTATTTTCACAAAACATGAAGACATAACAGCGTTTCTAAAAGGAGGGGCTGGGGGAAAAGAGGAGGAAATTGAATATCAAAGCAGGTTCTAAAATCAAATTCCCACATCACATAATGTTATCATCACACTTTAAAAACGTTGGTATTGAATACAGGAATCATGCGTCCGATAATTATGATGTTGGATTGGGAGAACACAGACATCTCAAAAATACATCCCTGTGATGGGAACTCAAAGGAAAAATGAATACATAACGATTGGTCAAATGTAATTACCCACTGAGGGAAAGGCACGCTTCCAACCTCATCCAAAAACAGACTGGTTTCCAAATAACACACACTCCCTATATAGTGTACAACCTTTGATCACAGGGTGTCATTTGGAGCACATTCCCAGCTTTTCCTTGCACTGAGGAGTGGCTGCTATTGACCTGCTGTGCTGCCATAGAAGTCCAATCATTCAAGTGCCATCGATATGACCCAGCTTGTTTACACCTGGAGAGGACACAATTGTGTAGTGGAAATCAATGGGAATCACCTGAGTGGCACCTCGTCCATTGTGACAGGGGAGTTGGGGAAGAGGGACCGACTCTTAGGGAGGGTGGCAGGCTTTCAACTGATCCTGCCGGGGCCTGACCAGGAGACAGGCTTGTGAGTAAAGTAAATATCCTCTCTGTGGTAAAGGTGAAGGGCAAAGCTAGGTATCAGCACTGAGACACTCAGACATAGGGCTTGTGCTAGCTATCTACCCTGATACAAGCCCTCAGACCTAGGGCTTCAGCTAGCTATCTACCCTGATACCAGCCTTCAGACATAAGGCTTCAGCTAGCTATCTACCCTGATACCAGCCTTCAGACATAAGGCTTCAGCTAGCTGTCTACCCTGATACCGGCCTTCATAGGGCTTCAGCTAGCTATCTACGCTGATACCAGCCCTCAGACATAGGGATTCAGCTAGCTATCTACTCTGATATCTGCCCGCAGACATAGGGATTTAGCTAGCTATCTACTTTGATATCTACCCACGGACATAGGGATTCAGCTAGTTATCTACACTGATATCTGCCTTCAGACATAGTGCTTCTTCTAGCCATCTACCCTGATGTCTGTATTCAGGTATAGGGCTTCAAGCTAGCTACCTTCCCTAATATTTACCCTCAGACATAGGGCTTCAGCTAGCTATTTCCCCTGATACCTGCCCTCGGACATAGGGCTTCTCATGGCTCACTCTAAGGCCTCTACTTACACTCTCCACCCCTCCTCCACCCCTCGCCATGATGGTTGTCTAAACAGGGGACACAGGTGCTACTACCAACTTCTTGGTTTTGAGTCGGGTTTGCAGCTGAGAGTGGAGGCATCTAACGGTGCCAGTTTTTAACCATGTTGCATGGAGCTCCATCTGGAAAGCAGACCATGGGTATGTATTTTCTGCCAGGGCATTACAAGAGGTGGATTACAGAGAGGGGTGGGGGGGGTGTGGCTGCATTCCAACAGGTCGCGTTTTCCCCACCCCGCTAACTCTTAAAACATGTTAGTTAGCTCAAAGTACTTGGCTAGTAGAATACAGCTACATTATGAGTACTGTATATGTAAGTAATTGGGTGGTGGTTTGTAGTTTGTAATACATCCCCATATGTAGCCCATCATAATTCATGGAGTGTGAGTATATGGCTTTTGCCATTGTAAGAAGTAGTCTACTTTTTCGTCCAACTTTAGACATAGCAATGTTCACCCATAAAAAGATTATTGGACACGTTTGACCTCATTCTCTTTTTTAGCTATCAAAAGTAGAGAAGATTGACTTACCTGAAACGAAGACCCAGGATAGATGGAAATGGGTGCATGGAAAAAAGAGAAGAGAAAGAAAGGCAACATCAGAAACAGTTTCTACGTCAATACAATTCAGATCGGTTTCACTGACATTTCAACACAACATCAAATGTAGAAAATACACGTGAGTTTGCATCACAACATTTTCACAAATCGCAGGTCATATTCAAATATAAATATGCGTCGTAGTACAGGAGCATGTAGACTGCCACCCAGTATCAAATGACTTCTCTGCAGGCTGTAGACCACAACATGCCTGTAAAGCCCGTGTCTGATCCTTCAAGTCCCTACAGGTTCCATTCCTCGCCCTTGTGCTGCGGTGTAAACACAGATTGTTAGGTTAGGGGTTAAAAGTGTTGTGCTTAGATTCTTTGACAGTAATCTAATTTCTCCTCTCTTGCGCATCTATATTTATTTGGTTTTGTCAACACTCACGGCTCTTTTTTCTCCCTTCTGCCTGTGTATTGATCCCCCCCTAATGGATTGGATCTGATTCCAGAGCATCTAACATGCTTTTGTATCCTCTTATTTTCACCCGGGGTAAATCGATCAGGAAGGCCTGAAAATCAGCCAGGATCGGGTTTTAAGGAATCCAACATGGTAGGAAGGTGGTAGGCAGTTAAAAGGGAAGAGATTGACTGTCTGAAAGAGGAAAAGTGACAAGAAACACAGAGGGACTAGAATTATTAACAAGCCAACCAAACAGGATTTTTTTTCTTAACTTCTCCATTAAGATTTTTTTTCAACCACGAGACCTGTGTTTAAAGTTCTTATAAAAATGAAGCAATTTTCGGTGAATGGGATTTATGGGATTTTGAACAGTCCACATTCCAATTCACAATGGAACATTGTGTATGTTGTGTGACAACAAAGAGCTGAGTGTGCCTATGGTTTCAGACTGTAGTGTGTCTATGGTTTCAGACTGTAGTGTGCCTATGGTTTCAGACTGTAGTGTGCCTATGGTTTCAGACTGTAGTGTGTCTATGGTTTCAGACTGTAGTGTGCCTATGGTTTCAGACTGTAGTGTGTCTATGGTTTCAGACTGTAGTGTGCCTATGGTTTCAGACTGTAGTGTGCCTATGGTTTCAGACTGTAGTGTGCCTATGGTTTCAGGCTATAGTGTGTCTATGATTTGAGACTGTAGTGTGTCAATGGTTTCAGACTGTAGTGTGTCTATGTTTTCAGGCTATAGTGTGTCAATGGTTTCAGAATGTAGTGTCTATGGTTTCAGACTGTAGTGTGCCTATGGTTTCAGGCTATAGTGTGTCTATGGTTTCAGACTGTAGTGTGTCAATGGTTTCAGACTGTAGTGTGTCTATGGTTTCCGAGTGTAGCGTGCAGGCTTGAAATTTCGTCATTTTAGGGCCAAGGCCATTTGGCCTTCGGAGTCACAAAAAATGTTTAGGGCACAAAGGCCACATGCCAGGGCATAAAGGCCAATGAGTGAAATAAGAGGATTTGGAGCTTATAAATAAACAACTTGAATTGCTGATAAGAAAAGAGCATGTATGACATAAAAACATACATTATTCACATTTTTAATATCATACTTTGAATAATAACTTATTATAACTGATATGATTTTTTCCACATCAAAAGTTAAATTACATCTAGTCCTTCCTCAAATTTTTTGTAGATTCTGGAATTTTTCTTTGTGTTTCATTTCAAGTTTTAGTTGAGAGCATTCACATGACGACAACAAACAGTTAAGTAACGTGAAGGCTAGCTAGCCAGAAGGCTAACATTACCTCAGTTACACATAAGTAAACCGCAAACTATCCTTTAACATCACAATCACCTGCGCTAATGAGTACGACCTAAATAAACAAATGTAGTGACTTATTTGTGCATAAAGAAAGTAATTTTAGTTTTTAACATTTTCACCACAAACGCTGCCATGTCTAGTGATGTCAAACATAACGTTACTTCTCGGAGCTCTCAAAAAGCGTACAGGTCTATTCTCCCGTATTCCCCCACTCGGAGGTCGTAACTTTCCCACTTCCCAGTTGCTCATGAACGCACCTTCCAAAACAGAGCTTTGATTCAGTTAAGCACTAAGTCAGCTATTTCTTGATCAATAACTAGCTAGCTTGCTTGCTTACCTGCAATTTGTTTGCTTACCTGAGATTTTGACAGTAGCACAGGCACAAAGGCCATGGTGGCCATAAGGCGTACAATGATTTTCGGGGCAACACAGCCAGAGCGAAGGGCAACAACGGCCATGGCCATCGTGGCCATCGTGAAATTCCTACAGTGGTAGTGTGTCTATGGTATCAGACTATAGTGAGTCTATGCTTTCAGACTGTAGTGTGTCTGGTTTATCAAACTGTAGTGTGACTAGGTTATCAGACCGTAGTGTGTCTAGGTTATCAGACTATAGTGTGTCTAGGTTATCAGACTGTAGTGTGTCTAGGTTATCAGACTGTAGTGTGTCTAGGTTATCAGACTGTAGTGTGACAAGGTTATCAGACTGTAGTGTGTCTAGGTTATCAGACTGTAGTGTGACTAGGTTATCAGACTGTAGTGCGTCTAGGTTATCAGACTGTAGTGTGTCTGTGGTTTCAGACTGTGACCTAAACTCCTCCCTGTCTACCTACTAAGGAATGAAGAAAGGAACCATGAGAGGACAGCCAATCGATGGAGATCTCATTCCTGCTGACACAGCATCCTCTGCTCGTGAAGTGATTTCATTGATTAATGCTATAATCATTTGCTTTTTAGTATATTGGCAGTGCCATGGTCTTAATATTTTCAATAAAGGGTATTATCTAACTGTTCATGGAGTGTGACAGTGGTATCCTTTCGACCTTCATTAATGTCACGGCTAAATGTGCATCAGCTGCTATCTCATTCTCCTTGCTAGGAACACGCACACGCATGAACGCACCACAAACACACACACACCCGCACACACAGACACACACAGCCAGCAGACAAACAAACAGTCCCCCACCGCACCTTCAGCAGATGAAGCTGTGTTGAATCTGAGAAGGAACTAGATCAATGGCCGCCACTCTGACTTTCTGTGTGGCAGGCAGTTAGCGCGGTGACGGTGGACAGTCACTTGTTGTGTGATCTGAGTGTAATAGGTGGGGGGTGGTTGGGGGAGCTCTGGAGCTGAGGGACTCAGGGGGCCAGCCAGGAACCAGCAGGTCTGAAACACGAGCCCAGGGCCTGATCATTTATAAATGGGAAGATATCAATGGCCTCTCTGCCTTTTCACACAGCTGAGCAAATTGGAGGACTTGTCAGGAGTCACAACACGGAAGGGCCAGGCAGGGGAGAAGGCTGCTGCTGCCTGGTGCAGCCTGGGGGGAGAGCCCCGGGTCAGATCGACAGTGACCCTGTGGCCTCTATGTGGCTGGGTTCCAAATGGCACCTTATTACCTATACAGGGATAGTGCAGTGGACCATGGAGGGAAATAGGGTTATAGCCATTTTGGATGCAGCCATATAGATTCTACTCTGCTCCAACACAATGGCAGAACTGAACCTTGCTGCTCTGAATGTCAGCCCTTATTAACAGCTTTTAAAGCTCCCCTTGGATTGTACGTTTTCTGGTTTTGGTCCAAGTCGTGAAGCCGCTAGAAACTGTAACTTTCTGAATGGGATATACTTTTTTCACCAATTGAAATACTGTAGAAAATGTATCAATGTACTGTATATACAGTATGAACATGAGAAACATATTCATTATAAATGTATACAGTATTAACACAAGGTGAGTTGTTGAGATGCAGTAAACGCACTAGCTGGAACAAAGTTAATATGGGAGAAAATATACCTCAAGGGTTGAGAAATGTTGCCTAACCAGCTATGGCAACGGCACAAAAATAGCAAGGCTGCACCTACAAATTGGTATTAAGTGTAAAATAGAAAACACTGAACTTTAACTTGATTTTTATTCAGTTAAATGGCACATTATGTAGGCTATGATCTCTGTTTCTAAGAGAGATTATCTACGCTGTTTACATCCAAGTTTGAAAATAGCAAATCATAACCGTAATTGCAATATTTGTCAAAGAAATCACTAAAATTCAATATTTTATCCAAATCGTGCAGCCCTACTGGACACTTACATGTAGAGAGGCCCGTGTTTGTACTGAGCTGGACATTTGCTCTACTAGACAAAAAGCCCATGTCTGCCTGCTTGACTGTGCCTGTCACAAGCCTTCCTGACAAGCAGGAGGAGTGGGACGCCTGCCAGGCTGTGGTCTGCTGTACCGCACCTGAGATAGCTGGGTCTGGAGAGGGGATGAGGTTAATAGCTCTTCGAGCCAATGAGCTGGCACAGAGCTCAACGACAGCCAATGAGCTGGCATGGAGCTCGACAACAGCCAATGATCTGGCACGGAGATCGACAAGAGCCGATGAGGTGGCATGGAACTTCCCCTCACAGACTACAGTGTGCACCTGTCTTTCTTGGTTGGCTGTTGACTCCTCTGTAAGCGGCCAATCAGCCAGGTTGTAGTGTTGTGGGACGGGTCATTAAGCATGGATACGGAGACCAGTGGGCATCGCCAGCCATCAACACAGTTGGAGCACAGGTGTGGTCATGATGGACTAAAGTAAAAATCTGTCAGTTCCCACTGCTGTGTCCTGTACAGCTGTACTGCGTATTTGAATTGCTAATAAGTGACAGCTTTTTCTCTTACGTAAATATTTTGCTCAAAATCACACATGCAGCTGTGAGTATATCGAAATAAAGACCCCCCTCACCCCCCCTCCCTTACTAAAACACACCTGTCCCTCAGACACCCCTATGCTTCTGTGTTAGCTGTGCGGAAACACCTTACACAGGTGTGTCACCAGCTCAGAACATAGTGGGCCCCTTTTCACACTCCGCCTGTCTCTGAAGATGAGTACAGATGAAACAGTCTCTTAGCCCTGTTCTCTTTACAGGCTAGATAAGATCTAGATAACATCAGCCAGTTTAGCCTTTTAACAGTATCCTTTGCTGCAGATATGGAGGCACGAAGGAAATTATTTATAGTTTTGGTTGAAACCAGACCGGTAATCTGGGCTGCAGAAAGCTAAGGCTAGGCTGTCATTACATTTCCTAGATTTACATAAGTTTCCATAGTAGAAATACAGACACACGACACTGGAAAAATTTAGAAAATGCACTGTAACCAAAGCAAAAACTGAGGCTTTTAACCTCACAAAGAGGACAGATCATTTAACCTATTATAACAGATAGGGCGTGTCGCTGAAATATGTGTTGTACTAGGCTCATTTATTATTCAATATCTGACCTTTATGTCACAAGATGGTGGACCCTCCCTGTGTGAGTGGTATAGATTAGTAACGTGACCTCCAACACTCCAGGGACGAATATTCACAGAGATAAAAAATGAGCCAAGTGATAAGAAATGAATGTCAGTGGAGCTGAAAAATTAACTCATACATGTTTTAATGTCATACATTTAGGGTGATGGGTTTCCTGACACAGATCTTTGCTGGTGCGAAATCAAATCCCCAAATCTCTTCCCCCGGCTCCATGAATAC
>JACXGI010003929.1:0-28134 GCA_016801175.1 Esox masquinongy
ACATTTCTAAAAATCCTTTTTTGTATTGGTCTTAAGTAATATTCTAATTTTCGGAGATACTGAATTTGGGGTTTTCATTAGTTGTCAGTTTTAATTTTCAGAATTAAATGAAATAAACATTTGAAATTTATCAGTGTGTGTAATAAATGAATATAATATCCAAGTTTCACTTTTTGAATGGAATTACTGAAATAAATCAGCTTTTTGATGATATTCTAATTATATGACCAGCACCTGTATGTAAACTTTTGACCCATTGGGAATGTTATGAAAGGAATAAAAGCTGAAATCAAACATTCTCTCTACTATTATTCAGATACATAATTCTACTATTATTCACATTCTTAAAATAAAGTGGTCATCTAACCAATCTAAGACAGAGAATTTTTACTAGGATTAAATATCAGGAATTGTGAACAACTGATTTTAAATGTATTTGCCTAAGGAGTATGTAAACTTCTGACTTCAACTGTATATATAAACCAGTTTTGACTGACAGGGTTTTAGACCTACAGTATTGAATACCAAAACTTGCTGCATCTGCACAGTTTTGAATTGGAGAAGTACAAGTCAAATTGCAAATCGGGAAATTTGACTTGCGTGACAGACCAGACGTCATGTAATATCAAATTTGTCAATCTTTTTTTTTTAATGAAAGGCAAGAAATGTAACTAAAACTTTCTGGCAGACACTTCAGAGAAGACTGTGTTCTGTCATTTGCAACACCAATGAAAACTAAATATAATGTAATTGAACAAAATAGTAAGGTGGCCGATAATTGGGGACGGCGGCCGATAATACTTTTTAGCTGCGTCGCTAATCAACGAACTGGAAATATTAATATTTTCACAAAAATTTCAGAAATGCTAATGAATGACACACTAGCTAATATTTTGATGTTGCTATTGGCTATGCTGATAATAGGGGGTTCTACTAGGGCTGTTTTGAAAAAAAAACAAGCAGCCTAAATGTCAAAAGTTATCATTGGCAGTATGATATGGCAGGCCTAAAGCCTATAAAATACTATTTTGATTTTATATAGACATTTACATTTTTGATGCTTTCTTAATAATATTGTACTTAACCAATTACTGTTGGGAATGTAGCTATCTTGCCTTCATTTGCAAATGCAATCGAAGATGTGCTTTATTGCCGGACTGCGTAAGCGGAGCCGGCCTAGAAGAGTGAATGTCTCTGACTGACTGACTACCTCTTGTTAAATAGCGTAGTGGTTAGAGATGCGGAGTTTGGAACAACAAGTCCTGCGTTCGACTCCCTTCACAGTTAAAACAAAGTATGCATTAGGATATGTTCAGGATAGACAAAAACTTTGCTGACTACACAATTCTCTCGTCTTTTCACTTGATGAAAAAGTCAGTTATCGTCACCTATATGGATAGTTACTGTATCAATGTCATTCATGAATGGCTAATTAGCTGTTAAAATGGCCAGTGGCAAAAGAGGATTTGTTCAGGATAGACAAAAACTTTTCTGGCTACAACCTTCAGGAGCGACGTTATAGGAAGCCTAAAGTAATACTGTTTACAGTTATATTGCGACTATTTCCGGTGGATTTTTGAATTATGCATTAGGATTTGTTCAGGATAGACAAAAACTTTGCAGGCTACACGATTCTCTCGTCTTTTCACTTGATCGTCAACTATATCGTCAGCTATATTGATAGTTATTGTATCACTGTCATTCACAAATGGCTAATAAGCTGTTAAAACGGCCAGTGGCAAAAGCCATACAGTTTGATGCTGTTTGTGGTGGAGGTAAACTTAATAAGAAAAGTTAGTTAGTTTAACACAATGCTTAATGGTGTCTAGCGAAATATTACTGGCTAATAAGCTTTTAAAACGGCCAGTGGCAAAAGTCATACAGTGCATATATGCTATTTGTGGTGGAGGTAAACTTAATAAGAAATGTTAGTCAGTTTAACACAATGCTTAATGGTGTCTGGTGAAATATTCAAACTTTGCGTGATCTAATGTTGAGACGCTATACCGACACTTGAAAAGTGTGCAGTTCCATGGTGCAGTGGCTAAAGACATAGCCTTTCATGTGGGCGGCCCCGGCTCAAATGCAGTGTGGGCAACAACATTAATCACTTTCAATTGTGGACCAGCTGAACTAGGCTTGCCTGGTTCCTTTTCTGGTTAAGTGATGTGAGCATTAAGCTACTATAAAAGAGGCTGGCCTCAAGTAAATTAATTGGACTAGTTGAGTAGGCAGGATATGGATAGTTGTAATTCTGGTTAAAGAATCACAGAGAAGCAGGTTATGCTTTGACAGATGTTTATTCCTCAATACAATTTAGTCTTCCAATACATAGTACGCAGCTCTGGAAAAAATTAAGAGACCACTCCTAATTTTTCTTAAATCAGCATCTCTATATGTATGGCAGCCATTCCGTTCCAATGTCTGTTAAAATCCAACACAGGCACACCTCATTTTACTTAATGACGTACTGATTAGGTGATTACCTGAATCAAATCTAATTTAACGAGGAAAAGTATAAAAACCACTGCTGTGATCATCACTATTTTCTTGCAGCTGGATGGCAAAAACAGTGTAAGTAGTACCTCAAAGGTCATTTGAATTAAAAAATAACTATTCTGCATGACAAAAGAGTTGAAAAGAAAAGCTTTGAGTGAGGAAAAGAAGGGTTCAATTCTGGCTTTACTGGCAGAGGGATACAGTGAGCGTCAGGTTGCTTCCATCTTGAAAATTTCAAAGACAGCGGTTCATAAGAACAAGGTCAAGCAACAGACATTGGGGACAACAAGACTGGCAGAGATGAAAACGACTGTCCACTGACCGAGATGACCGTCAACTCATTCAAATGTCACTCAACAACCGTAGGATGACATCAAGTGACCTACAAAAAGAATGGCAAACAGCAGCTGGGGTGAAGGGCACGACGAGGACTATTCGAAAAAGGCTCCTAGGGGCAGGGCTGAAGTCACGCAAAGCTAGAAAAAAGCCCTTCATCAATGAGAAGCAAAGAAGAGCCAGGCTGAAGTTTGCAAAAGACCATAAGGATTGGACTGTAGAGGAATGGAGTAAGGTCATCTTCTCTGACGAGTCAAATTTTCAGCTTTGCCCAACACCTGGTCGTCTAATGGTAATGAATCAAGCCAAGTACATGCTTATCCTGAAAGAACACCTGCTTCCTTCTGCTCTGACAGTGTTCCCTAACTCTGAGAATTCTTTTTCCAGCAGGACAATGCTCCATGCCACACAGCCAGGTCAATCAAGGTGTGGATGGAGGACCACCATCAAGACCCTGTCATGGCCAGCCCAATCTCCAGATCTGAATCCCATTGAAAACCTCTGGATTAAGAGGAAGATGGATGGTCACAAGCCATCAAACAAAGCTGAGCTACTTGAATTTTTGTGCCAGGAGTGGCATAAAGTCACCCAACAGCAATGTGACAGACTGGTGGAGAGCATGCCAAGACGCATGAAAGCTGTGATTAAAAATCAGGGTTATTCCACCAAATATTGATTTCTGAACTCTTCTAAGTTAAAACATTTGTATTTTGTTGTTGAAAAATGAATATGAATTTGTTTTCTTTGGATTATTTGTGGTCTGAAAACAATGCATCTTTTTTTGGTTATTTTGACCAGTTGTTATTTTCTACAAATAAATACTCTAAATGACGATATTTTTATTTGGAATTTGGGAGTAATTTTGTCTGTAGTTTATAGAATAAAACAAAACTGTTCATTTTACTCAAACACATACTTATGAATAGTAAAACCAGAGAAACTGATAATTTTGCAGTGGCCTCTTAACTTTTTCCAGAATTGTATATCCAGCTTTAAATCGTACTGTGTATTTTAACAGTGTAATTCTGAAGTATCTGTGCCTGTGGTATATCTACACATAAAAATCGAAACATTGTACATTAGTGTGCTAATACAAACTATCATACTGAATAAGATCATTCAACTAAATAAGGGGTTTCCTTTACTGTCACTTTAACTTACATTTTTATGCAGATAATATTATAGTATTATTTCTTTATGCCCAAAATAATCTATAACATGACACAAAGTTAGCTACTACATCAACGTAAATTGCAAAAACGAAACTTACTGAACTAAGCTAAGTGTAGCCAACCTAGCATGGAGAAACAGGAATTTCCATGAAAGCACACAAATATATATGGCACTACAGATAATAGTCTAACAGTGATGACATGACAATGGAGTTACTTAAAATTTTGTTGGAGTCATGTTTTGCATTCACGCACAGGAAATTAACTACTACAGAAAGACATGAGCTGGCCATTTGAACTCCACTCTCTTTATGAGCTGAATTAACTAGCTCTCACACAACGCCAAGAGCCTAGGGTTACGTCACTAAGTAGTGGTCTTTCTCACAGCTACAAAGAATGTGTTACTACTGTAGTTTGTAAAAGCATTCAAATTTGATTGACAGCTGTGTGTTTTGCTATTATATTGCCATAGTAAACTATGCATGTAAAATGATTTGCTTTCTGTCCCTTGTGCTGAAGTCACTAATCAATATTGGTAAGTAGGATAAACGTGCCCGCTCATGAAAATCAAATGCAACACGTTTGTTCTAGTGGCGGGTCTGTGCAGGGACGCCGACAGGAATGACAGGGCCCGGGACAAAATTTAACGTTTAGGACCCAAACCACGGGCCAAAAAATGAATTAATAGTAATTATATTACTGTCCAAAAAACAGGTCATAAACGTTTTATTGTTTAATGTTTTAATTCATAACTAGGCCACATTAAAATCCCTTTGTTTTCAACACAGGTAATTAATTATGTCACATCTTTTCAATTCATAACCTACTCAGTCCCAATCAGCCATTACATAACTGCTACACATATTTAGACGTTCCCTTTTAGATTTGTCCTTCTATTTCTGTGCTCCTAGTTTTGGTTGCATGGTGGCAATGTTTTAGCCAGATAGCTACAGTACTGTAGTTAGACAAATTTATTGGTTAAATTTGAACATCTTTTAAGCTGCACTATGTAGGATTTGTTTCAGCAAAAAAAAAAAAATTACAGCATTTTGCAATTACTCACCCGTCAGAAAGCGGTTCCGCACCAATGCCCGATAGAGAATCACGTTCCGCATAAAAATATGAAAAATGGAATTACCTGTACCGAAAAAGTTCGACAATGTTCTTCTTAGCCTTGCTAACGTTAGCTTAGGGTTCCTGGTAGCTAGCTACAGAGAGTTGGTCTTCTTTCGCTTTGCCGTTTTCGTAGTGTATGCTGTAGTAGACAAGGGAGGAACTGACTGTCGTCCTGGTCTCTAGCTGCCATTATAGTTTCTTACGGTAAGCAAACTTCGCTCCTTACAGCATACTTATGCTATATGTAATATCATCCAAGTAAGCGTTCACAAAATAAGCCAAGGAGGAAAGCCTGCCTCGCAGAAGGCGATTGGCTGGAACGGGATTGGCTGGGAAATAGCAGAGTGCTCCAGAAATGATAGAATGACATTCCACTGGCACTTTTTTACTGAATAAATCCTACGGAGTGCAGCTTTAAAAAGTTATGTTGGCTGTTGGTATTGGGGTATCACTCTGATTGGCTGTTGGTAGAACAAACCATTTTTACAGAAAAAGGTTTTATCATAATGCTGTATAAAAAAAAGCAGCAAAGAGGAAAAAACATGAATCTCTTCATTAATGCAGTTCTTCTGTTTAGTAACTGTTAACCTTCTCGATAGTACTGAATACTAACATTGACTGACAAATTAATAATTATATTTAAACCAACCAAATGGGCCCCCCCCCTCCCCCCAGGCCTGGGCCCGGGACAATGTTCACGGTTGTCTCCCTCTGTCGGCGTCACAGGGTCTGTGCATCCAATAGTGTCCAATATAGAGAGGCCTGAGAGATGACGGGCCTGACAGATGATGTCTGCAGTGAGACACTAATGACGCGCGGCCAAGAGGAGTAAATCAAGCGCATTTTTGGTACATGCGCAGTACAGTCAACAGGCCTAATGTTGCTAAGCTGGGAGAAACGGTAAGTTACGTTTTGTGATCTGGTGTAGATAGCTATTGAACAAATAATATTTATGCAATTAACATTTTCACTCAGTGATGTACAAATGGCAAACGTTAAGACCTTTTCTCTAATATAAATGGCTATTTACTTAACGGTTAACAAAAAATGAATGTTAGCTATACTAGCATCTGAAGCTAATATGGCTTTGTTGAACTGACCTGTCGCAGCTGGAAGGAACCGCTGGAATAATGCAATTTTATGCTAATGCTATTGCTAGTTGCATATTCATATAATGTATCCAACATAAATTCAAGCTGAAGCTGAATTTAGCATTATACATTTTTATATTTCGCTACAGCGTTTTGCATGATATTTTCGGCAAGTGCATCGAACTAGTAAAGTTATGCTTGCTGCTACATTGTAGGGGGCAACTTAACTAAGCCTTAGCCTAGAGTACAGTACTGTTATCGCTACAATCTAGCACGTTGTTGTATACTAGCTCAATATTTCGCCTTTTCCCTTGAGTGACGGCATTTATTTCTAGATGGGCAAACTCCTACCATTTTGCTGGAACGCGTAAGCGGAGCCGGCCAAGTAGAGCGAAAGTCACCGACTGAGTGACTGGCTGGCTGACGGACTACCCATTAAATACATAGTGGTAGAGACGCAGACTGTCACCCAATAGGTAGCGAAATTGGCCAACGACTGGAAAGATTAGCTGAGGATGAGATGGCTACAAGTAAACCAAGAAAGCAAGTGATAAGGAAAATATAGCCGCATCGGCTGAACTGTCCACAGAAGCAAGAAATATACCGCCAGTGCCGCTCTGTTCGCAGGAAATGCAAAGCTAAAATCCTCCGTTATAGAACGCCGTTTGGATCTTTGTGTTAGTATTAAACGCGTTGAATTAGACTATTGACCGGAATATGAACTATGGTGACTTAATTCTTTCTGTACATTCTTTTTTACACGTAGGGATTACCATAGATATAACACACTTACTGACTACCTCATGAAGCTGGTTGAGAGAATGCAAAGAGTATGCAAAACAAAATTGGCACAGTTTAATGTTTTAGTGTACTCTGAAATTAAAGCATAAAACAAATAAACATTTGGAGACAAAAACAATAATGGAGTCGTTTTGTTTAACAAAATGTAATCTATGTTTTTGACTCATTAAAGGAGACACGTTTTGCAGAAATAACAGCTGAACATACTCATGGCATTCTCTAGAATGGAAATCACAAATTGTTCAGAAAGTTCTTCCCAAGTTTGCAGCAGAAGTTCCCACAAATGTGTTGCACTTGTAGGTGCTTTGTTTTCACCCTTCTGCCCAGTTCATCCCAAACAAGCTTGATCAGGTTCAAGTCTGGAGACTGTGCTGGCAATTCCATGATTTGAAGATTTGAAGCCTACTGTGTCTTGTTATTTTCTACTAAGGTATTTCTGACATAGCCTGAAGGTATGTTTTCATACCTTGGTTTTGGTTCAGGGTGCCACTCACTCTCTGCAAGTCGCCGACTCTGGATGCAGCAAATGATCACCTGACCATCACACTTCCTCCTGTATATTTGACATTTGGTGTCACACACTTTCACCTACTTGAAGGCCTCAAAAGCCCTTTGTGATGAACCGAATGTTTCAAATTTGTATACATCAGTCTATAAGACCTTCTTCCAGTTCTCAGTAGTCCACTGGCCATGCTTCATGGCCCAGGCAAGCCTCTTTTTCATATATTGCCATTTTTACAATTGCCATTTGGCTTTCTTACTGCCACTCGACCTGTCAAACCTGCAGCTCCAAATCTTTTCTTCACAATTGAAACTGCGACTTGCTTCCTTCAACTGGTGTTAAGCTGTGGTTGAAGCTGTTGTTCTGTGAGGCCCCCATCATGCAAGCTGTTGACTTTCAGAAACTTGTTTTCTGATTCTGTTTTGGCTTTGGGTCTCCCAGACCTCTTCCTGTCCAGTTTCCAAGTGCCTTTTGATGGTGTAGGAAAGTGTACTCGCTGACCCCTTGGCTTTCGTTGGAATTTCTCTAAAGGAAAGACCTACACTTTTAAGAATTTTAATGGTCTGTCTTTCATCCTTTGTTAATTGACTTTTTCTCACCGTTATGATAGCAATATACTACTTCATGCAGTACAATTCTTTCCAAATAATACTTAAGAGGGTGTACCAACACAGTCTGTTCCAATACAGACAGTAAGTAATCAACATAGTTGTGACACCTGTAGGAATTGTTAACATCAACTTTGAAGGCTAAATTTACTTCCATTGCTGCAGAACACCTGTAAGTTATTTGTAAGTCTTCAGTTTTATTATGTGACAACATTTTATACAGTGCCTTCCATAAGTTTTGGTGCATTCAAGTCAAAATTAATATTTTTGCTGTACAATGGAGGCATGTGAAAATTTGATGAAAAGATGAATATGAGGCAAAAGACCTTTTATTTCTGGCTGTTTAAAATAAATGTGTCTTGCCAACTAAGAATAACAGCACTTTCAGAGTTCCATCCCCCCATTTCATGTGAGAATAGCAAGAGAGGTTACATACACACTGTTTGAAAATCAGAGGTTATGATAGGGTTTTCTGTGTCTCAAAAAGTAACCACTTGTCTTTTTTCCTCAAGGCTTGTTTAGCTAGTGAAGGAAGGAGGTTCTCTTTCCAACTGTCTATGAAAATGAAGGGGTGAGCTATCATTACATTGATTTAACCATAACCAATTTCAGATGCAGATACTTCCTCATATTTCTTTCAATGCAGCATTGCAGGAATTACGTACATATGCAACTATTTTGGAAAATGCTATTATGTTAATAAAGTGTCTGCTTTGCCATTGTGATTGGGAATGGTGGGCAGGCATTTCCTAATCGACTTTCAGTCCAATAGTCGCCAGTTCGATTCCAGCTAGAGGCTGAACTTATTTTATTGGGAAATTGTTTTGTTTAGACAGGTTTTTCTGTTTTTGTAACTTCACCTAACCTTAACTGTAACCCAACCTTTACCTTTTTGTTAACCTTACCTTAACTTAACCATTAAACTTTAATGGTATTTCATGACGAGGTGTTTTTCATTTTATATTGATTATGTTAAGGACCAAAATAATAGAGAAAAAAGGTTAAAAAGCAACATAATAGCGAGACATTGAGGACCAGAATCACTGGGAATATGTTAATAGCAAACATAATTGACCCGATTTATGTTCATACTGAACATAATCACAGTATAAAAATAGTTACATATGAATGTAATTTCTGAGAGGTATGATTGATTTATCTGTAATGAATTTGAGTGTTTGGGTGGACAACATTGTTCTTTTCATTTCTTTAGTCAACAGAAAAGCCCTGACCCGGATGGAAGTGCACATGTCATTGAAGAAGGTGAAGTAAAGTAGACAGGACATAGTACAGCTCGAAACATTAGAACCAAGACCCATCTGATATTTTAGCAGTATAGTGATGAATTAATAAGCATACCTTACACAGTAAATAGTGAGTCTACACAGCCCATGCACAGTCTTAATTCTGCAGCTTTAAACCAAATCTAAAGAGGGATCAAATTGTCGTATGTATTATAAAATGATGGCAGCATCATGTTATGTGTATGCCTGTCCCAGACAAAGACTGAGAATTTTTTAAGGATTAAAAAATCCTAACTCCACATTTAACACCTAGTTGGGTCTTGTGAAATTTTAACCTGGAATTTAATTTAATTCTTAGCAGGACTATTGGATAATTGTATTAACAGACAAAGGCTTTCCAAGAGTGTTGATTATTCCTTTCCAGTCTCCGTCCAAACTTAATTTGGATGACTAAAATAAACAATGGATATACTGTATGTTATGGAAAGTTGGTAGAATTTTACACAAATTAAATTAACAGCACTACTGCTTGTCAAAGTTGCTTCTACCAATTATTAACTCCAGGGTATTAATCTATACCTAACCTATATCCTCTTAGTAATTAAGATCATTTAAAAAATAAGGTGTTAAATGTGGAGTAGCTTGTATAGGTCTGTACAGTGAAATCCTTGATTTAATTTACTTTTGTGGAAGAAAACTGTGAAGAGGTTTAGGCTACTTTCTACTGTGTGTATACATATATTCTGTTATTTGATCTTCCAGGTGCAGTGGCTACAGCAGAGGACCCATCAGCTGCCATCGCCACCATTCAGTCGGCCACTACCTTCTCCTCAGAGCAGCCCATAAAGTATCTTTTCAAGACGGAGGGAGCTGGGGGGCAGGTAGGGGAGCTGTACTACCCTCCCGCTGGGCAGGTACAGTTGAGAGCATACTCTGCATGGCTCACCGGATGTAACCACAGCTAAACCTAGACCTCGATACCGGAGCCAAGTCAATGACCATCCACAGTTATCTGATGCTCCGTCTTCTGCCATTATTAATGATCAATTTATGTTTTGCTTCACAAACCCATGAGCTGTCTTTTGCTGAAGGTGACATACAGAGTCATTCAGGTGTCTGATGGACAGTTGGAGGCTCAAAGTGATGGTGCCACAGCAGTGAGTGTGCTCACTGGATTTCCTGCAGCCACACAGCCTGTGACCCAGGTAACAGTTATTTAAAGCTGGAATCGGGATCTCTCAGCTGGCCAAACTCGGTTATTTAAAGTGTCGTTTCTGGTTATAATAACAAAACGTTAACCACTTTAGCCCACCAGTTTAGTATTAAGTCAGAATAATTTTCTGAAAATCTAACCTAGAATATTTTTTTATTCTGGCACAATTGTCTTTATTCCATATCTAATACCCTACTTCTACCACTTAACTATAGGTAGTTTGGATGGTTGCTGAGCACAACTGTCCTTTTGTTGCAGGCTGTCTTCTCTCAGTCCGAGGGGCTGGAGGGGGATGGCACTGAGACTCACTACACCTACTATCCTGCCACCATCGCTGGTGCTTCACCAGGGACCATGGTTACCAGTGTGGTACAAGCATCTGATACACTGATCAGTCAGAGCACTCCCGCTGGTGAGGAGATTAACCACTCAATCTCTTAGAAATAGAGTGGCTAAATTTAATAAATTCTCTTCCTATGCTCAGGCAGTTCATTCATTTCTAATTAGTTCTACATTTGAATGGATATTTGATATAGAGGCATGTATAGTGACAGTGGTGATTCAAGGAAGCAAGGGACCTGTTTGTTCTTTTTTGCAGGGCAGTTGTATGTGATGATGTCCCCCCAGGAAGTGCTAACGGGAGCCAACCAGAGGTCCATTGCACCTCGTACACAGCCGTACAACACGTACGTCTGTTTCGATTAATACAGGTGGTGCTGGACTGGAGAAGCCAGGATTGTAATCAGTTACTTTTCTTGTTTGTCGTGATGACACTGATGTGTCCATTAATTAGTTAATTTATGTTAGGTTCGAATTACTTATCCATAACTGTTTTAGCTGCACATGTAATGTGTGGACACTTTTGCTGTGTATGACAAAGGTTTTTCATTTTAATATATATGTACCGATTTTGTCTTGAAGAAAATCAGAGGTACCACGTACTTCTAGAGATGACAAAAGGCGAGCCCAACATAATGAGGGTGAGATCCATCATAAATTAAATTACTTATACAATATTAAAAAGTATGTTTTTCTTCAATGCATGTTTCCATGTATTGGTAACCAGAAAATCATAAATTGACAGCCTAAACAAATTTGATACTGTGAAATTTGTCTCCAAGTTGAACGTAGACGAAGAGACAAGATCAACAACTGGATCGTTACTCTCTCTAAGACCATTCCAGACTGCAACATTGACCCTACCAAGACAGGGCAGGTCAGTATCAGCAATGAGGTTAGTATCACAACAGCTTACTTTCAAGTATTATAAGACCTTGCTCAACTGACTAGAAAATGTAATCACATCAATTTATTCAAATTTTATTTATATATTAGTCACAACACATTTATTTATTTATTTATTTATATATATAATGCACCCCCATATATATATATATATATATTAGAAATATCACAGCACCTGTTTTTTGCATCTATGTGATAACATTTTTAGGAACAAAAACCTCTATGCCCAACATGGAGTAACATGATCTTTGTGTTTTGCTCCAGAGTAAAGGTGGAATCCTCTCCAAAGCTTGTGACTATATTCAGGAGCTTCGGCAGAACAACCTCAGACTAGGGGATGACCTAAGCACTCTGGAGAGGCTCAGAATGGACAACCAACTACTGAGGCAGGAGGTAAGCCAGAACTGGGATTAACTTATGCTTTGTACTAGGTTTAAATTAGGTTCTGATTAGGATCTTGTTGATCAAGCCATAATAGTTGAGAGTTTTTTTGTATGGTTTTTGTTTATCCTGTTCTCGTTTCTGCAACACTCTTTGAATGCAGTCACACTGAAGGAAAACAGACTGATTTTTTGCGATTTTCTACATTGCAGTCGGACTGCGTAGAATCGCTGATCTATAAATCGCCTTGAATCCATAAAACTACCTACTAAATAAATATTGAGTGATCATGATTTGCATTTGTGCACTGCACTGGGCTTAACCTGTAAGCCTACCCATCAACATGCTAAAATTGTTACTTGCAAACAAAATACTGTATCAAACCTCAGGAAAGTTTGTTTTAACCCATACAACACCTGTCATAATGGTCTTATTTTTGTGATCCTTTTCCTGTCCAATTTTGCGCAGGCAGAAGACTGGAAATTGAAGAACCAGATCCTGAGGAACCAGCTGAGACAGAATGGCATTGTTGGAGCAGCAAGTGTAGACCCTCAGTGAGGATCATCATAGGGAGAGAAAAGCTTTTAAATGAATTGAAAAGGAATATCTGGAGGAATGGTAGAATTAACATGTAGTACTTTGGACAGAACCTTGGACCTCAAACTAGAAGAAAGGTTTCACTTCACCTCAAAAACATCACTACAAAATCAGTAAGGAGTTTGCAGCTAGGTCATTCAGTGGTCACGTTTTACAAGCCTGTTTCCAAGTTGGGACACTGCGTAAAATGCAAATAAAAACAGAATGCAATAATGTGCAAATCAATTTACCCCTATTTTTAATTCGAAATAGTATGAAAACATATCAAATGATCGAACTGAGAAATGTCATTGTTTTTGGAAAAATACATGCCCATTTTGAATTTGATGCCAGCAACACGTGTCCAAAAAAATTGGGACAGGGGCATCTTTGCATCACCACTTTTAACAACACTAAGCGTTTGGGAACTGAGGAGACCAATTGCTGTAGTTTTGAAAGCGGAATGTTGTCCCATTCTTGTTTGATATAGGATTGCAGCTGCTCAACAGTTCTGGGTCTCCTTTATTGTATATGTCATTTAATAATGCACCAAATGTTTTCAATAGGGGACAGGTCTGGACTGCAGGCAGGCCAGTTTAGCTCCCGGACTCTTACTACAGAGCCATGCTGTTGTGATACGTGCAGAATGTGGTTTGGCATTGTCCTGCTGAAATAAATAAGGCCTTCCCTGAAAAAGGCTTTGTCTCGATGGCAGCTTATGTTGCTCCAAAACCTGTATATATTGTTTAGCATTGTGGTGCCTTCATAGATGTGCAAGTCACCCTTGCCATATGCACTAATGCACCCCCATACCATGACGGATGCCGGCTTTTGCCCTGTGTGCTGATAACAAACCGGATGGTCGCTGTCTTTAGCCTGGAGGATGCAGTGTCCTTGATTCAGGAAAATAATCTCAAATTTTGATTTGTCAGACCACAGGACAGTTTTCCACTTAGCCTCAGTCCATCTAAAATGAGTACGGGCCCAGAGAATTCAATGCCGTTTCTGGATGTTGTTTATGTATGGTTTCTTTGCATGGTAGAGTTTTAACTTGCATTTATGGATGCAGTGACATACTGTACTGTGTTCACAGACAATGGTTTTTGGAAGTGTTCCTGAGCCCATGCAGTGATGTTCACTACAGAATCGTGTCTGTTTTTAATGCAGTGTCGCCAGAGGGTGATCACGGCCATCCAATAGTGGTTTGTCCCTTGTCCTTTGCATACAGAGATTACTCCAGATTATCCTAATCTTTTAATGATATTGTGTACTGTAGATGATTAGATCCCCAACTCTTTGCAATTTTACGCTGTGATACATTATTCTTGAATTCTGGCACTATTTGCCCATGCAGTCTTTCACAGAGTGGTGAACCCCTCCACATCCTCACTTCTGACAGGCCCATTCTCACTGGAATGAACTTTTTTACCCAATCATGTTACTGACTTTTTGCCAACTGACCTAATTAGTTGCATGATATTCCACCAGGTTTAGTTTCTTACCATTACACAACGTTTCCAGTCTTTTGATGCCTCTGTCCCAGCTTTTTTAAAACGTGTTGCTGGCATCAAAATCAAAGTGAGCATGTATTTTCCAAGAAAGAATAACACATCTCAGTTTCAACATTTGATATGTTGTCTAGGTACCACTTTCTATTGAGTTTAGGGTTTTAATGATTTGCACATCAATGCATTCTGTTTTTCTTTACATTTTCCACAGCATCCTAATTTTTTTGGTAACAGGGTTGTACATAAAGAAAAACCATGTTTGCTCTTAAGTCAAGATTTTTCCTGTAGCTCTTCAACTGACATGTACATACCTTTTTTGTTGTTGCTTTTTTACCTTTTGGACACAATTGCGCTTCATTTTATTAAATATGTTTAGTAACTCTTAGAATGTTTCAAACTACATGCACATTTGTCTCATCTACAGTATCCAATGTCTACTTCCCGAAATGGTTCAGCACTTTGTTTTTCAAAAGTTGTCTGCGGAAAATAGATTATGATGTTGTAACAATGTAATAAAGGATCTTTGTATTGGTAAATCATGATGGAACTTCATCAGGCAGTGGAAAAATATAATGGGATTTGGAGCTTTCAGTTCAGTTTACTTTATATTGAATCCCCTATGACCATCAGTTGTCCTGAGTATTTCTTTACTCATTTTTTAACTTTGTACATATATATACACCGATCAGCCATAACATTATGACTACTGACAGGTGAAGTGAATAACACTGATAATCTCGTTATCATGGCTCCTGTCAGTGGGTGGGATATATTAGGCAGCAAGTGAATTCTGTCCTTAAAGTTGATGTGTTAGAAGCAGGAAAAATGGGCAAGCTTAAGGACCTGAGCGACTTTGACAAGGACCAAATTGTGGTCTCCAAAACTGCAGCCCTTGTGGGGTGTTCCCGGTCTGCAGTGGTCAGTACCTATCAAAAGTGGTCCAAGGAAGGAAAAGCACTGAACCGGCAACAGGGTCATGGGCGGCCAAGGCTCATTGATGCATGTGGGGAGCGAAGGCTGGCCCGTGTGGTCCGATCCAACAGATGAGCTACTGTAGCTCAAATTGCTGAAAAAGTTAATGCTGGTACTGATAGAAAGGTGTCAGAACACATTGTGCATCGAAGTTTGTTGTGTATGGGGCTGCGTAGCTGCAGACTAGTCGGGGTGCCCATGCTGATCCCTGTCCACTGCCGAAAGCGCCTACAATGGGCGTGTGAGCATCAGAACTGGACCACGGAGCAACGGAAGAAGGTGGCCTGGTCTACATCACGTGGACGGCCAGGTGCGTGTATACCTGGAGAACACGTGGCACCAGGATGCGCTATGGGAAGAAGGCAAGCCGGCAGAGGTAGTGTGATGCTTGGGCAATGTTCTGCTGGGAATCCTTGGGTCCTGCCATTCATGTCGATGTTACTTTGACACGTACCTCCTACCTGAGCATTGTCGCAGACCATGTGCACCCTTTCATGGCAACGGTATTCCTTGATGGCATTGGCCTCTTTCAGCAGGATAATGCGCCCTGCCACAAAGCAAAAATGGTTCAGGAATGGTTTGAGGAACACAACAAGTTCAAGGTGTTGACTTGGCCTCCAAATTCCCCAGATCTCAATCCAATAGAGCATCTGTGGGATGTGCTGGGCAAACAGGTCCGATCCATGGAGGCCCCACCTCGCAACTTACAGGATTTAAAGGATCTGCTGCTAACGTGTTGGTGCCAGATACCACAGCACACCTTCAGAGGTCTAGTTGAGTCCATGCCTCGACGGGTTAGGACTGTTTTGAATGAATCATGAATGAGGGAAGGATGAATGGAGCAAAATGATGAGACATCCTTGAAGACAAGGGAGTAGGAGTAAGTTTCATATTGGTGGACACACATTTAAAATGTTTGCCAAATGTTCTTATTACTGTGGGAGGACCAATTTATCTGTTTCTAACATTGGGGGGACATGGGGTGCAGATTCTGTGATCTATTAACGTGACAATGACCCAAAGTACACAACCATGACAACTCTGGGGTAGCTTTGGGACAAGTCTGTGGATGTCCTTGGATAGCCCAACCAATGTCCAGACTGGAACCCCATTGAACATCCTGGGGAGACCTGAAGAAAGCTGTTCACTGATGCTCCCTAACCAATCTGACAGGGCTTGAGAGGATCTGCAAGGAAAAACGTAGAAAACAGCTCAAATCCAGGTGTACAAAGCTGTTAGTCATACCCAAGACATATCAAAGCTGTGATCACTGGTTAAGGCACTTCTACAAAGCACTGAATGAACGGTCTGAATACTCATTTATGTACATGCAATATTTAAGTTTTCTTCATTTTCAATAAATTAGCACATTTCCAAAAACGTGTTTTTGCTTTCACGTGGGTATTGTGTGTAGATTTATAGTAAACAAATTAAATGTAATCATCATTAAGTCAAGTCTATAAAATACAAAATATGAAGAAAGGGGATGTGTCTTGAGTACTTTCCACACATACGCTCAAACACATTCTATGGAAGATTATACTCTATTGTTTCCAGTCCTGATATACAGGTTATGGAACTCTTAAGAGTATTTCCGGGACTGGGTTTTCACTATGCTCTAGCCACAAAGTCAACATTTTAGAATAATGACGCATTTTCTTTTTCGTAGGTATTAAGTTAACTTGGTGGTTCAGGGTAGAGTTAATATTTGCGTTGGGTTTAAAATAACATTTTAGGAAGACTTAAAATACATGTTGATGTAGAAGCTAGTGACGATTAAGACACTGGCCCTTTAACCCCAGTGTCGACAGTACGTAACATTTCGACGTGTACAATTTCACTGTTTTTTATGCTTGTACATATGTAGCTCATTGTGCAGTTTCTGACTACATCGCTTAAACCACTTTGACATAAAAGCAAATTGTGAAGTGGATATCCAAGAAAATGATTTGCATTTTACTGGTAGCTGGCCACGGTACTGTTCTAGAGACTCAGATAAAGGTAAGATGTTTATGTGGGCGAGGTTTGGGTGCAGAGTTCATATGCGTGGTTGGGTCATTTCACACAAGTGAGGCACTTAATTATGATTCCTGGAGTATTTTTTAGGAAGGCTAATCCACATAATGTGAATACGTTCATTCCTGCCGCCAGAAAGATTATGCAAAGTTCAGATGGTCTCGGAAAGTGTCTCTCTTGAATGCTTCGCTATCAACCGTAGTAAGCCAGGCTGGATTTGTGTGCGTGTCTGTGTGCGCGCTAGATGGTGCTAAACTATTTTGTTTTTCTTCATTTTTTCAATGTAAACACTAAGGAACCTTGCTTTTGGCAATTGCGCCCTGAAATTTGTAATAAAAAATATATTTGTGCAAGAAAGAACACGTGTCTTTGAAATAATGGTTATATCGTGTAATTTCATTATTACTTTTTTACTCAAATCATCCCTGTTATAATGCTGGTTTCATGAGAATCCTCTGAATTATCAAAAACGGTTTATAAACAAGACAATGCCCATTTTTCATCCAAAGAATAACATCTGATTGGTGTACATATACAACGCACTTATTAGACAGAGAAGAGCATAATTGACAACATTCAATGCTTTGAAAACCTTAGCTGGACACTTTAGAATTTTCCCATAGGAATCATGGTTGTAGTGTTTTACTAGTTTACTAGTGTTAGCTTACATTATGTAGAGAAAGCACATACAAGCTGCCCATTTTGTAGGAATATCTCCGGAGACCACAGTTATTTTTGAAATAGGCCGACCTGTGTTTAGCTCCTCGGCCTCGGCAGATTTCTTTGCCTGTAGCTGCTGTAGCAAGAGTTATTTTACTGTGAACTGCTGAAAAGAAAAAAAAAGTTATATTATTTTGCAAGTCATCATGGAACAAAATGATTGGCCTGCTGCAATAATGTATGAACATAAAATATAAACATACTTTTGGGAATATATTGTTTTGTGAGTCAAGTCAAGTTTGTTTGTATAGCACATTTCATAGACAGGGCAATTCAGAGTTCTTTACATTAGAAAAAAAGAATAGAAATAATATAAATACATTCAGCATGTTTTTATTTGTATGTTTTGTTTCACATCACATTTAAGATGGCTAAAACATTAAAATATGAATAAAAGGCAGAAGATAACATAAAGGTTTTTAGCTGAGATTTACAAGTAGTCAGTGTTGGAGCAAGTGTATGATTTTCTGTCAGATTGCAACTCTGGGCAGGATAATGACTTAAGATTGCCTCACCAGCCTTTGTCCTTACTCTCGGAACAGTTACCAGACCAGACACTGATGGTCTGAGGTATCTAGAGGTTTCATACTGAGAGAGATGATCTGAGATGTAACTTGGCCCCTACTACAGTGTGCAACAACTGCCAAACACTTGTTCAACACATCCTTTCACTCTTTAACTGTACTTTCTGTAGAATGATGTCACAGGTTTATATGGACAGCTGACTGGGGTTCCAAAAGCTTTGTTGCCTGGGATAGGAGGAAAGAAAATCCTGGACTTCTGGTGGGAGACAGTTAACACGTGAGTTATCTGTTGAAAGAATAACTTTTAAGTGCCGTTTCAGTTTCCATGGATTTCAGGGCAGTGCACTGAGCTCTCACGTGCCATTTGACAAAAAATGAAAAAGATTTGTGAAATCTTAGGCCAGTGTTTTTTTTTGTAAAAAATATACACATACTGCTTAGATATATAACTTTAACCGATTTTCACTTACACTAAAATACTTTTTTGCCGGACCGCGTGAGCGGAGCCGGCCAAGAAGAGTGAATGTGTCTTACGGAGTGATGACTGACAGGCTAACTACCCCTTGTTAAATGATGTAGTGGTTAGAGATGATGACTTCCATGCAAGACGTCCCGCGGTTGAGCCTCCTCATAGTCAAAACAAATTATGCATTAGGATTTGTTCAGGATAGACAAAAACCTGGCTACAGCCTTCAGTAGCTACATTATAGTAAGCCTAAAATAAAACGTAAAATTTACAGTTATATTGTGACTATTTCTGGTGGATTTTCGAAGTACGCATCCGTGCATGTTTTTATGGTAATATAGACTACATCACAACCCCTTGGACAGTAAAAGAGTAGGGGTTTCCACAATTCTCTCGTCTTTTCACTTGACGAAATAGTCAGTTATCGTCAACTATATTGATAGTTATTGTATCAATGTCATTCACGAATGAAAGAAAAACAAATGTTGCTGTGCCATGAAATGAAATAGCTTTGGTAGTGTAAAGTTCATCTTCAGTCTCGCTAGCAATTGCTAAATTCTTATGACTATTCAAAGTAGTAAGTTAGTAGACACTAGTAAGCCTGTGACTGGTGAATAAGCTGTTAAAACGTCCAGTGGCAAAAGCCATACAGTTCATAGATGCTATTTGTTGTGGAGGTGAACTTGAAATAAAAAACATTAGTCAGTTTAACACAATGGTTAATGGTGTCTAGCGAAATATTCAAACTTGGTGTGATGTTATTGCGTGACAATTTGAACTAATGTCGAGACGCTGTACCGACACAGAGCGTATATTTAGCTCCTTGGCGTAGTGGTTAAAGACACACCCTCTCACATGGGCGACCCAGGTTCAAATCCAGTGAGGGCAACAACATTCAACCCTTCAAATCGTGGGCCGGCTGAACTAGGCTTGCCTGGTTTCTTTTCTGGTTTACTGATGTATCTTTATAGCTTTTTAATAAATAATAACATTATGAAATAGCCTAATTTTTAATCTTTTAATACAGAATTTATTTTTGATTGGCTAGCTATGGCTTGTGTGATTATATCAGTATATGCTGGCTAGACTATGTTGCTGCTGCCATGACAAAAATGCAACTCCTATCTCCAAATGAAGACAGGATGGATTTGGATCACAACTGCTGCTCCTCTCTAAATCGTTCTTCTTTTGCTGCTCGTATCAGCTAACCAGGCCAAATATTGATGATGTACGCTACTGGTCAAAAGTTTTCAAACACCTCTATTTTCCAGTTTTTATTGAAAGTCACAGTTTAATGTTTTAATTAAAGCATAGAACAAAAAAACAATTGGAGACAAAAGTAATGGAACCGTTATGTCAAAGACAAGCCTCTTTTCCTTATTTTACCATCTTCGCAATAGCTTTGTTACTGCCACTCAACCTGTCTTCTCTTCACAGTTGAAACTGAGACTTGCTTACTTCGACAAATGTTAAGCTGTGCTTGAGTTATTGTCCCTTTAGCCGCCTGTCACGCAAGCTGTTGACTCTCAGAAAATTGTCTTCTGATTCTGTTGTGGCTTTGGGTTTCTAAGTGCCAATTGATGGTGTAGGAAACTGTACTCACGGACACCTTGGCTTTCTTTGCAATTTCTCTCAAGGAAAGACCTACACTTTTAAGGGTTATAATGGTCTGTCCGTCTTCCTTTGTTAATTTGTTTTTTTATCGCCATTATGAGTGCAATAAACTACTTCCTGCAGTACAATGCTGTTTAATTCTTAAGAGAGTGTAATAACACAATCTGTTCCAACCCTGCTTTTATGCAGACAGAGGGATTGTAAGTAATCAGCAAAAGTTGGGACACATAGGAATTGTTAGCAACAACTTTCAAGACTTAATTTACTTCATTTGCAGCAGCTGTAAGTTGTTGACCCATTACTTGTTCCCTGGTCAAGGGCATTTTTATAACTCTGAAATTAATATTATTTTTCAATTTTTGGTAACCTAAATGTTTTTTTAACCTTTGGCCATTCATCGTTTACCTTTGTACCATTTCAGGGTATTCACTGGATTTGAACTGCTTAAATTTAAATTAAAACTCTGAAAAATGGTGTTCTAAAACATTTTGTTGTATAGGTAAAATCAAGTGTTATCACATTAGGTAAATGTTATGATGCTGTGGCAGTACTGATCATTTTTTTAAAGTTTGTAGCTAGCTACAAACATGCGGTGACCACATCACTGAGGCAATGCATTTTTGGATACCAGCCGGGCACAATGTCCGTGCAGGGTAGGCTTGGACATGGACATAGCTGTCTCCACCAGAACTCCATACAGTGCAGAAGATAAGGTGTAATGAACAGAGTGGGGGAGCAGTGAACTGGATGATGTCACAACGAATTGCGGACAAACTGAGTTCCGAACATCAAAAATAAATGGTTTGAGTGTAGAAGCTGCTTGGTGAATTTACATTGTATCCCTGTTATCTTAAACAGACAGAAAAGTGTCTGTCTACCAAAAGACAGGCTCTTATATCTGTAAAATAATCCAGTCTTGATCTTCACCTTCTTTACTAATTGTAATGCACATCTTTTAACTGCCTTCTTTTCATCAAGCCAAATATCAATACTTATTAATATTTGCTACCACCACCCAAAAGGGGACTTGGCAACAGGGAGGCCAGAATGGCAGGTGCTCAGGTACAGGTAGCCCTCTATATGTTCTCAAGCCTACTGTATGTCCTTCATTCTCTGTTGAAATAATATGATTGAATCTCTTTTGAAAATGTATTTCTCTACAGACGGCAGTTGTTCAGTGAGGTCTATCTGGTCACAAACGCAGACAAGTACGTACAGTAACAAGTCATAACAGTACTGACAGTTGCTTATCGTAGAGGAATGATGATGCCTCCCATTTGTTCACATTTCAGCCAGTCATGTTGGGAGTTGTTGCATGAGCTTGGAAGGACGAATTATTTACCAGTTCATGTTTAACGTTCTGCCTATTCCAGATATAAGCATTATGAGCGCTGGGCCACGGCCAACGGCTTCCCTGTGGAGAATGTAGTGAATGATGGCAGCACAACTCTTGAGGGCCGACTAGGAGCTGTGGCTGACCTGGAGCTCGCCATCCGCAGCCGCAAGCTGCAAGATGATATTATGGTGGTATGGCAAAGATTCTAGAAACATCACTTCTTTGTCATTTTGTAATTTTCTCGTTGTCATGCTTGGATTGTTCCATTATGCAGTGATTCTTTTCCAAACTATGTTTGGACAGATTGCAGGGGATATGCTTTGTGCAGACCAAAACTTTGATATTGCTCAAGTTCTTCGCTTCTTCAGGTCCAAGGTGAGATACCATTATATTTTATGTTACTTTGGAAAAAAACAAAAACATAATCAACATGAATGACATTTATGGCCTTTTACAACATAGTATCTCTTTGACTTAGCCTGGAGAACTGGCTATTTACTATGAACTGGAGCAGGGAGAGAAGAGCAGCTCCAGGGGTATAGTGGAGGTATGCCCTGAGACCCACCGGTAGGCAACATTAATCTGTGGCATACCTGACCTTAATATCAGTCCATTGTTGGTTTTACAAGATTACTCTGTGTTTGGGTAATATGCTTAGAGAGTTGCCATGCACCATCAGATAATCCTAAAGTCCTGGGAATCCATCTTTATGTATTTTAGGCTAACTTGCTTCCTTGAGAAGCCACAAGAGGGAGTGACGACATCGCGTTTAGCCAGTGTAGTGTTCTACTGCATTCGCAAAGCCACACTGCCTTACCTCTCAGCCTTCCTCACCCTGCAGCCAAAAGCCCAAGATAGAACCTTCGGCAGGTTATGGGTCAGTAAGGACTATCATCAGAACAAGGGAATATTTTGGTTTGGGGTTGGTTCAGTTGTCAATTCAAGTTAGTTGATTTTCAAATCAATATAGATTTGATGTTGGAATTTAATTTCTGAATTTAAACTGAATAGAACCCTACCCTTTCTAATTGGTGAGCTTAAGTTCTCAGGCATAAATGATTTGCTCTGTTTGTCTTTTTACCCAGGAGTGGTTAATCAATGAGGAGAAGTTACCTGTGTATGGAATGAAACTGCCAACAGGGTTCCAGCTCATTGGACAAGTGGTGGGTAAATTGTTGTCCCAACCACAGACTCCTGCAGAGAGTTTTACAGAATATGCTAGACAAATGGTGTCACTAGTTTTAACTTCAGTTCATAATGTTGTAAAATGAGAAATGTACAGTCAACAAGAAGTCTTGAAATTGATGAAAAGTGAATGCAAAAAATAAACAACACCAACAATGAGTTATATTGCAGGCATAAACAGGGGGGAGCAGTATACTCTAATTTGAACAAAATAGTTTCTCTAACTCTAAACCGTTTATTTAGTTGTACAATTTTTCTGCAAAACATAGGCTTATTGCCAAATTATTGCCACCTCTATACAATATTTTAAATAAAACCAGTGGCATCTATTATGAAATCCAATGTTATTTTTGTTGGTGTTAGTCTCCAGGAATTGTATTGATACCTTTCACCTTCTCCCTATGTTATAAATATGAGGTACCATGGATGTATAAATCCCTTTCTCATCCATCCCCATGGATAAAACCAAAGAGTTGTCAGCTGAAAGAATAGTTGAAAATACCACTAAGCCCAGTCAGGGCAATAATTAAAATGTTTCAGAAGTCTGTAATTGTTGCAAATTTTCCAAGAAGATGACGTGTGTGTACATTGCCCCCACTAACAAAGAGGAACATGGTGAAGAATCATAGTTTCCAAACTGCACAGTCTATGGGTTTTCAAGTCTCAAAATCAACTGTTAAATGCCAGCCCCATGTCAACAAGCTTTTTGGAAGGGCAACATTAAAGAAGCCCTTTCTGAGCCCAACCCGCAAATTACATTTGTGATCGGAACTACCATTGGAATCAGATGGTTCAAACATTTAACATTTGGCCATACACGGGACTGCATACAAGGAAAAACAATTAAGTAAAATATGGTAGTGGATCATTGATGCTGTGGTGAATTTTCAACAAGACAATGACCCCAAACTTATGTCAAAATCAACACAAATGTTTGCTGGACCACAAAATCAATGTTTTACAATAGCCATCTTTGTCACCAGACTTAAATCCATTTAAAAACCCATGGTCTACCTTGAAGAGGGCAGTCCACAACCGCATACCTAAGACAATCAAGGACCTTCAAATGTGCTGCATGGAGGAGTGGTTTCACAAAATATTGATTGTAAGGGTGCCAATGCTTTTGAAATTATTTTCTTATGCAGAATAAAATACACTACTCAATGCAGTATTTTTTGAGAAATGTGTTGTAATAAAAGTATATAGCTCCCCCTTATGTTTGAGCCTAAAATCTGACTAATTGTTGGTGTTGATTGTTTTTTATCTGACATTTCATGAAGGATACCAATACAGCTTGGGTTGACTGTAACTGTCCACTGGGGAGAATAGCCATCACATTATACTAGAAGGATGGCAATTACCTCTATTGGACGGGATGAAAACCTTTTTTTCTTTCTGGATATTACAGGAGCTGTCAGACTACACCAAGTGGCTTGGTCGCTATTCTGCCCTGCGACAGGAGAGCCCTGCCAAGCCTATAACATGTTTTTCATATGCCAGGTAGATTGCTCCTCTACAAATAATTTATGATAAATAATGTTGATGGGTTGTTTTCTGAAACAATGGGATTCAGTTAATATTTCCTTTAAGGGAATGTGATATAACATCATCACCCACTTCCTTATAGAGTTGGACTGATGGGGAATCCTTCTGATGGCTTCAATGGGAAAACAATTGCCATGACCATCTCAAACTTCTGGGCGGAGGTTACACTGATGGAGAGTCAAACCTTGGTAATATTTAGAGCGATTACGTTTGAATGTGTTCAGTCATGAAGTTACTTTGATAGGCTCTGTTTTATTCAGGTTCTTCTGCCTCATCCGCTCAATGACCCAACTGAGTTTGGAAGCTTGCAAGACCTGTATTGTATCAGCCGTAAGGAGGGGTCAGTGTGAAGCCTTATTAAAAACACACATTGTTTACTTACTGATGCAGAGAACATGACAGATTCTCAAACCTGATTGATATGTGTCTTGTTTTCATCTGTAGGTACTTGGGAGGTCTACGTTTGCTTCAGGCCACCTGTAAGAAGTTTTACCAGTTCTGCTCAATGAAAGGGTGAGAAACAATTTCAATGGGGTCCATTTTGCTAGTGCCCAGTTGACGATAACTTCTACAGGTTACCTAGCTACATCCAAACACAGTTAATCCCTGCACTCTCTTTGGCAGTATTGCTTTGACAAAGCAGAATTTCACTCTCAAATATGATACCAACATTCCACGCCAGGTGGTAAGTATCTACACTACAGCCTCTGAATTTTAAAGGCACACTGACATTTACGAAACTTTAAAAGAAATTGAGAAAGAGGCAGTTGAGAAAGAAGCAGAGCTTGAACATTTTTCAATTTAATGTTTTTTGTCCTATGTTCATTGCTAAAGGGCTTGGCTGGAAGTAGGTAAGTACCTTGTTTTTTTTTCTGTAATAAAATTTAAGCACACAGTATTCCGTTTCACTCCTGAATCATACCGTTATGTCATCCTTTCAAATTAATTTTGTGTTTATTATGACATTTTTGTTTGTTTATACAATTAAATATTGTTCCATTCTCTAACAGTGCTATAGTGTCTGCCACTCTGAAGTGTCTTATGAAATTCTACAACATCACTGACAGTGTAAGAATACGACATCCCTAGACTCAACATGTTGCAAATGACCAACTGGTATCTAAGTGGTTGGCTCTGTTGTTTGCCCTAGGACCTTCCCAAACCCATTAGGGCCAACTTCATCCTCAACGTTGAGACGGATGAACTCTTCATCACAGCTGGTCTTCAAGATAGAGTTGTTCAGGTCAGAAATTAAGACAACAATACCCTCTTCAAACTACAGGTCAGAGACAAACCAAGCCAGGCTGTATCATGCCGGCTTGGTTTGACATCTACTGTAATTGTTGGAACTGCCCTTGAAATGAAGAGGGAAACATAGTAAATCTGAGCCGGTGCAGTAGAATTTGGGTGGGCCCTAAAATGTGAAATATTATGCATCTACTTCACATCTCAGTATCAGTTAGCCTGGGCAGCACAGTGCATAGCCTTTTCTTGACAGGAATTGTATGTTGTTTTTTGATTGCAGGTCTATGAGGGCTTGATCTACATGGACTTCAGCAAAAACCTGATGGATGAACAAGGCTTTGGTATTTTAAATGTGTAGTCTCAGTAACTTTTATTGCACAGCAATATGACTGTTAACTCCTATACATAACCACTGCCAGCATATTAACAATAATAATAACGATTAATTCATGATAATGATAATGAAGAGTAATTCATTCCTTTAGGGGCATGATGGTTTGTTCATGTTTGTTAATGGCTCATCTGCATGTCTTTGTGCATCCTCTTACATCTATTACCTGCACTAACATTATCTAATTACAAGTTGCTGTTTATATTTCACCTTTTCCATGTTCATATGTATTGCTTACACAGGGGACTACATTTCAATGGACATGAGCAGCCTGCCATTGTTCTGGTTATCTTATCTGAGTGATCCTAGTGACTCTGGTCGGATTCACAGCAACGTCAGACAGCGCTGGCTCAATGGCAAGTTCTCCCTCAACTGGTAGTAGAAATCTGTGGACAGGCAGCAATGTTCACCTGGTTTGGGTCATTTACTGTGAATTTCGGTTGACATCCTTTCTTCACATATTGGACACAAGTGTCTACATAGGAACTCCGTGACTATACAGTGATGTGCTAGGAAGTCCAAGATTGGTTGTACAAACCAGTTTCCAAAAAAGTTGGGACGCTGCATAAAATGTGAATCAAAGCAGATTGCAGTGAAGTGCTAATCATTTATCCCTATATTTAATTGAAAATAGCAGAAAGTCAACATATCAAATGTTGAAACTGATACATTTTATTCTGAAATTTTTATTTGGAAAAAAATGCATGCCGTTTTGAATTTGTTGCCAGCAACACATTTAAAAAAAGTTGGGACAGGGGCATGTTAACCACTTTGTTGCATCACCTCTTTTAACAATACTCTGTAAGCATTTGGGAAATGAGGAAGCCAATTGCTGTAGTCTTGAAAGTGAAATGTATTCCCGTTCTTGCTTGACACAGGATTTCAGCTGCTCAACAGCTGCTCAACAGCTGCTCAACAGTCGTTTGTCATATTTTTAGTTTCATAATGCTCCAAATGTTTTCAATGGGCGACAGGTCTAGATTGCAGGCAGGCCAGTTTAGCATCTGGACCCTTTTACTACGGAGCCATGCTGTTGTAATGCGTGCAGAATGTGGTTTGGCATTGTTTTGCTGAAATGAGCAAGGCCTTCCCTGGAAAAAGTCATTGGCAGCATATGTTGCTCCAAAATCTGTATATGTTATTCAGCATTAATGGTGCCTTCACAGATGGGCACCCTTGCCATGTGCACTAATGCACCCCCATACCCTCAAGGATGCTAGCTGTTGAACTGTGCGCTGATGACAAGCCGGGTGGTCCCTCTCCTCTTTTGTCCAGAGGATGCGGCGTCCATGATTCCCAAAAATTATTTCAAATTTTGATTTGTCAGACCACAGGACAGTTTTTCACTTCTCAGTTCATCTTAAATGAGTGGTTTTCGGAAGTGTTCTTGAGCCCTTGGAGTGATGTCCACTACAGAATCGTGTCTGTTTTTAATGCAGTTCCGGCCATCCAATATTGGTTTTCGGCCTTGTTCCTTGCATACAGAGATTTCTGTGGATTGTCTGTATCTTTTAATGATATTACAGTGAGGGGAAAAAATTATTTGATCCCCTGCTGATTTTGTACGTTTGCCCACTGACAAAGAAATGATCAGTCTATAATTTTAATGGTAGGTTTATTTAAAGTGTGAGAGACAGAATAACAACAAAAGAATCCAGAAAAACGCATGTTAAAAATGTTATAAATTGATTTGCATTTTAATGAGTAAAATAAGTATTTGATCCCCTCTCAATCAGAAAGATTTCTGGCTCCCAGGTGTCTTTTATACACTCTTAAAGGGAGTGCTCCTAATCTCAGCTTGTTATCTGTATAAAAGACACCTGGGAGC
>JACXGI010003929.1:28234-58247 GCA_016801175.1 Esox masquinongy
CACAAGGCTGGAATGGGCTACAAGACCATCGCCAAGCAGCTTGGTGAGAAGGTGACAACAGTTGGTGCGATTATTCGCAAATGGAAGAAACACAAAAGAACTGTCAATCTCCCTCGGTCTGGGGCTCCATGCAAGATCTCACCTCGTGGAGTTGCAATGATCATGAGAACGGTGAGGAATCAGCCCAGAACTACACGGGGGGATCTTGTCAATGATCTCAAGGCAGCTGGGACCATAGTCACCAATAGAACAATTGGTAACACACTACGCCGTGAAGGACTGAAATCCTGCAGCGCCCGCAAGGTCCCCCTGCTCAAGAAAGCACATGTACAGGCCCATCTGAAGTTTGCCATGAACATCTGAATGATTCAGAGGAGAACTGGGTGAAAGTGCTGTGGTCAGATGAGACCAAAATCGAGCTCTTTGGCATCAACTCAACTCACCGTGTTTGGAGGAGGAGGAATGCTGCCTGTGACCCCAAGAACACCATCCCCACCGACAAACATGGAGGTGGAAACATTATGCTTTAGCGGTGTTTTTCTGCTAAGGGGACAGGACAACCTCACCGCATCAAAGGGACAATGGACGGGGCCATGTACCGTCAAATCTTGGATGAGGACCTCCTTCCCTTAGCCAGGGCAATGAAAATGGGTCGTGGATGGGTATTCCAGCATGACAATGACCCAAAACACACAGTCAAGGCAACAAAGGAGTGGCTCAAGAAGAAGCACATTAAGGTCCTGGAGTGGCCTAGCCAGTCTCCGGACCTTAATCTCATAGAAAATCTGTGGAAGGAGCTGAAGGTTTGAGTTGCCGAACGTCAGCCTCGAAACCTTAATGACTTGGAGAAGATCTGCAAAGAAGAGTGGGACAAAATCCCTCCTGAGATGTGTGCAAACCTGGTGGCCAACTACAAGACACGTCTGACCTCTGATTGCCAACAAGGGTTTTGCCACCAAGTACTAAATCATGTTTGGCAGAGGGGTCAAATACTTATTTCACTCATTGAAATGCAAATCAATTTATAACATTTTTGACGTGTTTTTCTGGATTTTTTTGTTGTTATTCTGTCTCTCACTGTTCAAATAAACCTACCATTAAAATTATAGACTGATCTTTTCTTTGTCAGTGGGCACATGTACAAAATCAGCAGGGGATTTATCAGCAGGGGATTTTTTCCCTCGCTGTATGTACCATTGATGATGAGATCCTCAAACTCTTTGCAAATTAACGTTGAGAAAAGTTATTCTTAAATTCTTGCACTATTTGCCTGCGCAGTCTTTCACAGAGTGGTGAACCCCTCCCTATCTTTACTTCTGAAAGACTCATCCTTTCTGGGATGCTCTTTTTATACCAAATCCTATTACTGACCTGTTGCCAATTGACCTAATTAGTTGTGAGTTGTTCCAACAGGTTTTTTTTGCCGGACCGTGTAAGCGGTGCCGGCCAAGTAGAGCAAATGTCTCTTACTGAGTGACTGACTGACTACCTCTTGTTAAATAGTGTAGTGGTTAGGGACGTGGACTGCCATGCAGGGGACCGATGTTCAAGCCTCGCCATAGTCAAAACAAATTATGCGTTAGGATTTATTCAGGATAGCCAAAAACTTCTCTGGCTACAACCTTCAGTAGCTATGTTATAGTAAGCCTAAAATAAAACCTTTTACAGTTATATTGCGTCTATTTCTGGTGGACTTTCGAAGTATGCGTCCGTGCATGCTTTTTGGGGTTATATACAGTATATCACAACCCCTTGTGCAGTAAATAAGGGGGGAGGGAAGGTTGTAGCCAGAGAAGTGACGAAATAGTGACGAAATAGTCAGTTATCTCCTATATTGATGGTTATTGTATCAATGTCATTCAAGAATGAAAGAAAAACGAACATCGTTGTGCCATGAAATGAAATAGCTTTGGCAGTGTAATGTTCGTCTTCAGTCTCGCTAGCATTTGCTCAATTCTTATGACTATTCCAAGTAGTAAGTTAGTAGATACTTGTAAGCCTATTACTGGCTAATAAGCTGTTAAAACAGCCAGTGGCAAAAGCCATACAGTTCACAGATGCTATTTGTGTTGGAAGTAAACTTAAAAAGAAACGTTTGTCAGTTTAACACATGCCTAATGGTGTCTAGTGAAATATTCAAACTTGGTGTGATGTTAATGCGTGACAATATGATATAATGTCGACGCTATACCGACACTTGGCGCTACGCTTAGTGGCTAGTGGTTAAAGACACAGCCTGTCACATGGGGGACCCAGGTTCGAATCCAGCGAGGGCAACAACATTCATCCCTTCTAATTGCGGGCCGGCTGAACTAGGCTTGCCTGGTTCTTTTTCTTGTTTTTTTAGCATTACGCAAATTTTCCTGTCTTTTGTTGCCCCTGTCCCAGCTTTTTTGAAATGTGTTGCTGGCATCAAATTCAACGTGGGCATATATTTTTCAAGAAACTATAGTATTTCTAAGTTTCAACTTTTTATGTTGTCTTTGTACTGTTTTCTATTGAATATAGGGTTTAAACGATTTGCACATCATTGCATTTTGTTTTTCTTTACATTTTTCACAGCATAGCAACTTTTTTGGAAAAGTGGTTGTAGTTCAGCAGTTGTTAAAACAAGACAACAGAAAATAGACGGAGTGCGCAACATCAGTTCCACTATTTCCATCTCCCGTATTTATACCCTGCCCAATTACCTTTTATGAGAGGCTGGGGTGGAAGGGTGGAGCCGTCCCTCCTAGCTGTCCCTCTTTGGTTCCAGAAGGCAGCCGTCCTCGCCTCTCGGTCACTCTCCAGGCACGCTCCCTCCATGGTCCTGAACCTTGGGACCGGCGCGCACTTGCTCAGTGGTGGCGAGGCGTGCAGAGTACTGCAACACCACAGTCAATGTACTTAAAACATTTAGTTGACACTACTATCCAGAGTGGCTTACTGCATTCAATACATACCTTTTCATACTGTCCCCATTTGTCTAATGTTGCTCCTACTCTTATAGACCTATACTTTCCAAAAATACTCTTGAGAGTATGCTCAGATTTCATGGTCAACAAATGCAATCAAATAAATCACAAAATGTGATTTATAATATAATTTAGTTCATAATTTGTTTTACTTCTGATATGAGCAGGAAAACATTTGGTCTGTATGTCTGCTCTTGATTTTTTTTCCTTTTCATTTTAGGAGAATCTGAAGTTATTGAAGCCATGAGGTCATTTGCTGAGCTCACAGATCAAGCCAGGTTGGTGTGAGGTCTTAGGAGTAACACAGGGCCATTGGTAGTAGTACCCTGGAGTGCTAAGGGAACAACGTCAGTGAACGGTAGTTATGGTTTGTAGAGCAGCAACCCTCCGGCTGCTTGTCTACCTCTGGTATACCTGTGCTATCTCTAGACCAAAAAAAGGTTTGTTTATAAGCAAGCAACATGTTCAAGTGAAGCATACGCATCCCCATCTGAAACAGCTTGGTAGCAGGATAACCCATCAGGTGGTATTTCTTACCCTTGATAAGTGGTTGGCCAAGCCAACCACTTCATAACATAAAAGATAAGCTAACCAGCTAGTAGCCTACATCACTAAATGCATTTTTTCTTCAATTAGATAGCTACTGTAGTAACACTTATCACAATGGACGAGTTTTAATGTCAGTGCAGTATCTATTGAGGCTGCTCTGCTGTCGCTCAACAGTTACAACGTTGCGATTGGTGGTTAGGTGAGAGATGATTGCTTGGAAGACAGAGCTAAACAAGTCAATGCCTGATACACCGGGAATTTCTGACAGCTTTCTTATTTGTTTATGAAGGCCAAATCTAATGTTTTTTTTCCACCAGATCTTCCACTTATTTGGAAAGAAGCAAGCTGAACGTTTTATGAAATTTGTCAGTTGATATTGTTTCATTGAGGGTTCCCTGGTGATAAAACAGTTTCTTCTGTTCTCCATAGGATTGCTCTGCAGGGCAGAGACTGGAACAGGCTGGCCCAGTTGATGGATGAGAACTTTGAGCTGAGACGGTAAAGACAAGATGACGTCCATAAAGTCTGTCATTGGGTGGAAGAAGATGAATTGACGCAGTAAAATCAGATGTAAGGTGTACTCATTACTGTTGACATTGGAAACAACTTAAACAGGAACAATCTTTGTTCCATAGGTCTGTTTACACAGACGAATGTTTGGGACCGGGGAATCTGAAGATGGTGCAACTGGCAAGACAGGTACAAGTGTGGAGTTGCACGATTATTTTAACGTTTGCTACAGTGTATCTTTGTGCTGTTTATCACTGTTGGTTTGCCTTGCAGTTTGGCTCAGCTGTGAAATTACCAGGCAGTGGTGGTGCTGTAGTGGGTTTGTGTCTGGACCAAGGAAGATTGGTAAGACTTCGAAATAGGGTAGCATATTCTAAAGTACACATTTTACACTTTCACTCAGTCATTTATTTAACATGACTTAACAGGGGCTATCAGAGTTATGTGACCTTCAGGTTAATGGTCCAACTCTAACGAATAAGCTATTTGCCACCCCTGATTGTGCTTTGGAATCAATGGAAAACAGCATTATTATGGTTCATACTTCAGTCCCTTTACTCTAACAGTCCCATATACAGTAGATTAATTACATTTATTTATAAAGCGCTTTTTACATCAGCAGTTGTCACAAAGTGCTTTTACAAAACACCCAGCCTGAAACCCCAAGGAGCAAGCAACCACACTGTTGAAGCACATTAGATGACTAATTGATGCTCAAACTACCAACTGTTAAACTGTTATATAAGACATTCCGTCCCTCATTTTCTCTGACTAGGGCAGGGCAGGTGAAGCAAGCGAGGAGGGAACAATAAAGTAGACTAAATCCAGCTGTTCCCTCTGTCACATGATTATGACTAAGCTTATGGAAGAACCGAGAGCTCACACCGGAAAGTATGCTCATGTGACGGAGGGAACCCCCACACAGACAGGAACTTTCAGTGTTATTTGCAATGGTAAGCAGCTTGAGTCATTCATCTTCGTGTACCCACAATCATTGTGAGCATAACTGAGAGGGTTACCGGTAAGGCGCTGTGGGAGAATGTCTAGACCTTATAGAAAGCATTTAATTTCTGATTGGGTCGGGGGCACTAAGTAGACCAGAGACCTTTCCCCACATGCCCAGACCAGGAATAAAGTTGTCAGTGATGTGTCTTTCTCTCGGACACCACTTCTGCAGAGTTGAGGCAATGAGCATTCCAGAGCAGCCCCCATATGGAAAAAATAATATTGTGGGCATTTTTCTAAGTCAGATGTCGTCTGTCTGTTCTGTCTGTGTTTAGTCCACCAGACTATAACTCACGCATTTGGGCGAAAAGTGTCGGGGAACCAGATTAGCCATACAATAGTAATGTTCTGCATGTCTTTGCTTTGACACTAGGTGGAGATGAGAAAAGCTTTCCAAGAGGCTGGCTGTGTCTTTTGTGTGATTGTGCCATATAACCCATCTGGTTCCATTGGTATCAACAGCCAAGACTGATATTAAATTATCTATAACTGGCATCCTCATAATCTGTAAAAACTGTAAAATCTGTAAGATAATTAAAAATCTTTTTTTTTTTTTTTACTAATGTTGGCAGATTTGTCGTCCTGGATTTTTTTGCATGGATTATAATAACATGTAGAGTACCTGTCACGTTTGGAAACACCTACTCTATTCTGGGGCATTTCTTTGGTTTTACTATTTACCACATTGTAGAATAATAGTGAAGACATCAAACCTATGAAATAACACTAATGGAATCATGTTGCAAACAAAGTGTTAAACAGATCAAAATAAATTTCATATTGTACATTCTTCAGAACAGCCACTCTTTGTCTTGATGACAGCTTTGCAACACTCTTTGCATTCTCTCTAACAATTTCATGAGGTAGTCGTCTGGAATGCATTTCGATTAACAGGTGTGCCTTGTTAAAAGTTAATTTGTGGAATTTCTTTCCTTCTTACTATGTTTGAGTCACTCAGTTGTTATGTGACAAGGTAGGGTTGGTATATAGATGACCATTATCATTGTGTGTACTGTAGTAGTCCATATTATGCCAACAACAGCTCAAATTAGCAAAGGGAAACAACATTACTTTAAGACGTGAAGGTCAGTCAATCCTGAAAATGTCAAGAACTTTGAAAGTATTGCCAGTGCAGTTGCAAAAACCATGAAGCATTATGTTGAAACTGGCTCTCGTGAGGACTGCCACGGGAATGGAAGACCCAGAGTTAGTTCTGCTGCAGAGGATAATTTCATTAGAGTTACCAGCCTTCAAAATCGGCAATTAACTGCATATCAGATTGCAGCCCAATAAATGCTTCAAGTTCAAGTAATGGAGACATCTCAACATTGACTGTTCAGAGGTGACTGCGTGATTCAGGCCTTAATGGTCTAATTGCTGCATAGAAACCACTACTGAAGGACACCAAATATAAGAAGAACCGTGGTGTCAGATGATCTGCATTTGGTTCCCACTGTAAAGCATGGAGGAGGAAGTTTGATGATGTGGGGGTGCTTTTCTGGTGCCACTGTGGGGATTTATATAGAATGCAAGGCACACTCAACCAGCAAGGCTATACACAGCATTCTGCAGTGACACACCGTCCCATTTGGTTTGTGCATAATGGGACTATCATTTCTTTTTCACATAGACATTGACCAGGACACACCTCTAGGCTGAGTTAGGGCTCTTTGACCAAGAAGTGTGATATAGTGGTGCAGTCATATGACCTGGCCTCCACAATCACCTGACCTCAACCCAATTGAGATGGTTTGGGATGAGTTGGACTGCAGTGGAGGAAAACTAGATACGCTTCTGTATTTGTTATTTCACGGTTGATGTCGTCACTATTATTCTACAATGTGGGAAATAGCAAAAATAAATACCCTTGACTGAGTAGGCGTGTCCAAACTTCTAAATGGTACAGAACATATATTGAGTCCTGAAAAACAAAGACATCACAAAACATTTCTGAGATCTGGAATTGAAAAAATAATAGTGAATCACTTAGATAAATTGGTTTGGTTCCAAGTACCTAAATATCAATGTCATAGATTTGCCCTATTTCGCAATAACTTGTTTCACCACTTTTTTAGAAGAATGTTATAAGTGCTTTATGCTAAAAAACAATAAAAGATGCTTTAAGTAAGCAATGCTTATGGACATTCGAGAGTTATTGCAGGTTTTTCTTGTTCCATATCAGTACAAATGAATCCGTGGAACATCAAAATCTAGGAATGTACTCATAGTATAATTTGTCATTTTAGTGAACTTGCGCTTTAACATATGTGCGCAATAATAATTTACATGTGTCTAAGGATGTGGATACTCTTTAATTTGAAGGCGTATTGGGCAATTCACAAAAACATGATCTGGGATGTGAAATGTATGCTCATTTTAGAAGTATGCGCTGCGCAGATACATCTATAGTCACAAGGTAGTGATATGTCAGAATATTTTTCCATTAACCTTTATAAATATGGATTATTTGGTAAATGCCGTTATAGACGTTCATATATAATGTATATTTATAATCTATCACAATAGTCAGCTGGCAGTTATAGGCTACATACTACAGTGATATTGCTCACTAAACACGAATTCTGCTTTCAGTTGTTAATTCGATACAACGCTAACGTAAAGATATTAGGATAGGAAACGCCAAATAGCTTGTTAAAATTACGTTTGTATTTTATTATGAATATATTATAACAAGGTTACTGTAATGTAGGTTACTCTTTGTCCCGGACAGAGTAGAGACAAACATTAATAATCTATCCCGTCCGCATGTTTTACAAAAAAAAAGCAGCAGATATGATTTAACGCTTCTTTCATAGGGGCGGGGAGGAGAGAGCGTGAGCGACACGGCTCACAAAAATAATCGGTTGTAGGCTCTTCGAGTTATTTGCCACCAGTCACTATACCATAGACTGTGCATCTTAAAACCAATGGAATCCTGAATCATGGCTGCAAAAGAGGATCTCTACAGCAAAATCATCCCGCGAAGGCTTAGGCCGAACCGACCAGGCAATGTGAAATATGGATCGAATTTGGACGTCCTCTTATCGATGGGTTTCCCCAAAGCCAGGGCGTAAGTAGTGTGTATCACACACTGTACTTTTCGGATTCACTCGTAGAAGTAGGCATAAACCTCTCTCAGGCTATTTGCTGTAGATGGATTTGTGGGAATCATAATTTGTATTGCAATGTTTTCGCATCTGAGGGACTGACATATTTCAGGTAATTTATTGGTGCTCTTACCATCCGGGATTGTCCGATGCCTACTTAGCTCGTGATAAGAAACTCTAAAGAGCCTATGTTGTGACCTTGATACAAGTGTATGTGTATGCGCGTTGGCTATATAAGCCTGGCGGGGGGTCCCTCCTGGGAGACTCACAGACCCAGATAAATGTAAGCAGCTGTAATAATGTAACAACCATTACAGAGAATAGGCAACATTTAAAGTGTAATTTATTCGCATCTCACATAATTGTTCAGTAAAATCTAAGGCAAGCATCCCAGTGGTTATGATTATCGTTATTTTAAAACGCCAAACAGTTGATTCAATAACAAAGCTCTGCCTGTGTTTTGATAAACAGCTGGACGGCGCGGGAACAATTTTATCGCTGTCGAATACATGGACAGAGCGATGAATGCAAGGACTTACAGTCGTTATTATTGTTATTACAACTTTAACAATTTTGTAACTTTTGAGGTTAAACTGTGTTTGTTATGCAGCAATGTAGCGCCATAGGCTACTGTCATACCAAATCACAAAACGTCAGAGATAGACAAATGGTTGGTACGATGTCCTGGAGGCAGTCGCGTGTGTTTGCTAGGTGATAATGCCGGGTTCCAGACCAGTATGTGGTTAGCCCATTAGCCTACAGTACATTTAATTTGTTCTCTAACATTGCGCTAAAACAAGCTTACATTTGGTGTTTACTTGGGGTAAGACAGTTAAGCCAACGAGGCATTTATTAGTTATATTTTTAATGATTTTTCAAGAATCCCTGTGTAAAAATTGAAAAGGGGACCCCAACTGCTGCTTGACCCTTTTAGTGTTAAGTATTTATAACTTTCTGTACAATTAGGTCAGATGTCATGGGGAGTCTGTTTTGACTTTCTGAATGGACACAGACAACCACACACATACACAGCAATAGCAATTACTTGAGGCTCCCTTTGTCAGTGAAGAGAGAAAGAGAGAGACAATTGCCTCAACTGTGAAAAAGCCACACACTCTTTTACATTATCCTGTGAGGGCATGGCCCTGACAGAGCTAGTTATTAATACCCTCTTCCTTGCTCCCTCCCTCTTGCTCTAAATATTTGACCCACTCAATTCATTGACCAACTTAAAGAGACATGCCCTAGTTTTTGTCATATCTGCTGCTACCCTTTTTGCAGTTACTACTGTTTTGGTTCAGAGAGGGATGATGCTTGGGAGTGTGTTGGGCTTACTGGAAGCTGGCAAGAAGTCTATAAGAGACCAGCAGTCATTCACTTCACCACTTAGGATGTTGACAGTGTTGATAGGGAACAGTGCTGGGTCAGCATCAATAGACACTCACTAGATCGTCTCATATGGTATTAACAATCAGCATCAGTTTTTTGATCATGTTAAACCCTCTGTGTTTGTTAGAACCCATGCTCCACCAATGACCAGATACTCTGTTTGCTTCCAGTGGATATCAATCTCACGGTCTACAAACAGATGCTTCTTCAAATAGTTCCCCTCTAGGTTGTTGTTTCTCCCTCAGGTTTAATCATTCCACTGTATCTGCTACGACTTACTAAACCAGTGTTCATTAGATGGACCATGACACTGGGCTGAACCCTGGTTGGTACAGTTTTCTTCACTTTTACATTCCTCTATCATTGTGATGCTCATCAACATGCTCTGAAGTTCCTAATGTTATAGATTGAAATTCCCTTAGACTCAAGTCAACCTAATGAGGATTTTTAAAGGGAAAGTGTATCTGTTTTTAGACATGGACTTATTTTGTTACAGAGGAAATCGGTTGTCTGACTTTGCTCAACCCTTACTTGCCTAAAACTACTATTTGACCAATTCATATTAAATAATAATAATCTCATTCTGAATGATGTCTATACACTGATGTCTATACACTAGCTACAATTAATTTTTAGATCAGGCAACATATTCAACCAATTGCATCAGTGTTTCCCAGTCCTGGGCCTGGGGGCCCCAAGGGGTGCAAGTTTTTGGTTTTGCCCTCGCACTCAAACACCTGATTCAAATTATAGACTTGATGATAGGTTGATTACATCAATCAAGTGTGTAAGTGGTAGGGCAACATTTGAATCAGGTTTATGAGTGCTAGAGCAAAACCAAAAACATGCACCCCTTGGGGTTCCCAGGTCCAGGATTGGGAAACACTGAATTACATCATTCAGTGAATCGGTTAAATTAGTCTTTCTCTGTGACAAAGAGAATAGTTTGGGGAATAAATTAAAAGCACAGGAGGGATAATAGGCTATATAAAAATCAGTGAATGTTCCCTTCACGCTGATGATGACCAATATAGCAAGACATAAATGGTATCTGTGTAACATTGTATTACAGTATATTACAGTGCATTACTCTTGTTTTGGTGATCATTACAGAAATGCAGCAGAAAAGTATGTTTGTAACATCTAATTATTGTTCTCTTAGTCATTTCCAGAGATGCCAATCACACATTTCCTGTGCGGTAGTAAATGCGGATTTCACCAATTGGCTAAACTCACCGCATAATCCAAGGTGCTTTCATCCTCCAAAATTGCAATGTGCTGCAGCTTCCAAGCATATTTTTGGCTCATACTGTTTGGTTTAGAGCAGGCAAACACTGTTTAGGAGGTCTCTGAATATGGTGGCGTGCATAGTCAAAGGGTTAGCGTTAGGGTAACACAGTATGCTCTGAATGCAGACTCGCAAAGTTTTAAAAAAATATTGGTAAATTAATTTCTAGGGAGGTTTGTGGATGTCTAAATTTGCTGGTTCCTGTTTGCTGTTCCTTCCTTGCTTTCCGCTGTGATAATGAGTGGGGCTTTGTGAGGTTGGCAGCAAGCAGTAAGCAGTATCTGTTTATCTGTGGCTGGAAAGTCTGAAGGGTTGGAGAGTGTGTGGACAACACAGGGGCTGTCAGTGTAACTGTTCTATGCAGGTTGTTTCTCTAGTTGCTAGGTAATCAATTTTCTGATGACAGAGCAATGTTGTAGGCAATAAATATCTGAGTGTGTGAGTGTGTTAACTTGAACCAGATGCATTTCCTGCATCTGTTTTATGTGATCACAGTCACTGCTATGTAAACAATGAGGTTTCCGATATAGAACGGGGTGCACGACTTTGATGTGGACAGGAAAGTGGTCGATTAGCCTACCTTGCATTAATGTTGCATTAACACTGCATCAATATAACTGTGTATCAGGAGAATTCATGCATATTTAGGATATTATGTGTATCCTTCCCAACATAGAAGTATAGTAATACATCACAGTGGTTAGCCATTTTGTTCTCTTGCCCTTCAAGCCTTGCCTGGAGACTTGGGGAAACAGAAGAAGTGAAAAGGGTTGTCTCCAATTTGATGGATCAGGATCATGTGGAGTTTCTTTAAAACCAATGGGGTGCAAAAATGGGGTCCTCCAACAAAGTTGATGTAAAAATGTGTGGTTTCATGTGCTAAATGTCTATCATAATAAGACATTTATATTAAATACTGAATCCTACAGCCAACACTTAGGACAAAATTAAATGAATTAGCACTAAATCTCTATAGTGTATCATTATTTTTAATTATATATATTCTTCTAGAAACTCAGAAATATGATCACGTTGTCATTGTTTTCTTTAATATCACACAGCAGAATCTTTTTTCTATCCCGTGGGTGACCAGCACAAAATGGAGAAGTGTACCAGCCTGCTCTCCTCAATGCTTTCGATTGTCTCCACTGGCTGACAGCTCTGGAGAGGTCTGGTCACAGTTGCTAGCATAACCGCAGGTGCCCGCCTTGGCATATTTTGTGACTGACAGCTGTAGTCCTTCTGTCCTCTCTGCCTCTAGGACCATCTCTGCTCCTCTCTTATAAGTCCCCTTGGCCTGTCAGGCAGCTGTTGTTTGCATTAAGCCATATGGAGTTAATTCAGACTGGGACTGGCAGTGTTGCATCTGTATGTGATGCCACCGGCGACAGACCACTTAGGTCTTTGCAACAGACACATTCAAGTCCTTACAGTCTTTCTCCTCACATAGTCAACAGCAATAGCTGAACTGATCCTGTTTGGAAATACATTATTTTGTGAAAGTGTACTACGGTCCATTGCTCACAGCTTTTTTTGCAACCATCCTTTTCCTCTACGTAATGTGTGTGTGTGTGTGTGTGTGTGTGTGTGTGTGTGTGTGTGTGTGTGTGTGTGTGTGTGTGCGCGTGCGTGTGCGCACATGAGCATATGTGTGTCTGTCTGTGTGTGTACTGTATTTTCTGTGTTCGGTTGTGCCATCTGTGTCTGTGCTACTTTTGCCAGAACCGTGCCAGCCAATCCAAGAGCTAGTTCTTTCCAGCCACAGATATGCTTCCAGCATACTGCGGCACACACTCAGACTGGAGACACTACGTGAAAACATGGGGAGCTCCAACTCCCTGCCAGTTCACTGGAGATTGTGTCTGAATAATCAGAGATGAAAACGATGTGTACATGCCCAATTTGGTGTGATGACAGGCATGAATGATGACATGATTATGTCAAAATGTGTGTACAGCTACAATGCCCATACACAAACCAGCCTATTTTATCATTCTGACCTATACATTACAAAGCTTTTTATACTGTATGAATTATTTAACAGAATTTCTATGTCTAGTGTACTATCTAGCTAGTACCTATAACCCTATTTTAATGTGACAACAACCCACAGTCACAAATAAATCAATGTAAACGTATGTTTACTGCCTAAATAATGTCATTATGACTAGTGACAGACTTTTTCCTTATCTTCTGTTATTAGATAGACTTTGAGCCAGAGTTGGATTGGTAGCTCTGTACTAGCACAAGATACAGCCCCAAGGCATGGTCTTTTGTGGCTCCGTTTGTAGTGCGTGGGATTTGTAATGGCAGGGTAGTGGGTTCAATTCCCAGGACCAAACATGTAGAATGTATGTGCACTTGACTGTAAGTTGCTTTGAATTAAAGTGTCTGCTAAATGGTATATATTATTATATTATTACATTATTACCTGCTTCCCTCCATAACATGCCATTCATCTAATTTGATAGGATGCTATCCAACATACACAGTAATTATGTAAGGGTTCCTGCAAAGTTGTGGTCAGAAGAAGAAGCAGAATGTCTTGGTAAGGATGCTTGTGATGAAGGCGGGCCACGATCATCACTGAATCTGTTGATTGATGTTGTGATGAGATACAACCGTAGATAGAGACATGATTAGGTTGGGAAAGGAAGAAAAAGAGGGTTGAAAAAAAGGATGTACAAAGAGTAGCCTTGTAATTTTTCACCATGACGTTTGAGACATGCAACAGCATTTAATTCAATCTGTATTAGATGTGTTTTAGTGTAGGCCTTAGTGTACTGTATTGTAGGAGGAAAACTGTGTTGTTTTTTTAGTTTTTGTACTGCTCGATTCTATGTTAAGGAACTGAAAACATGTTGTGTTGCACTAATGAAATGTATTTTATAAAACCCTTTTACTTACACAGATACTCATCGCCAAAGAGCAAGCAATATGATGTGAAATTCAGCAGTAGCCACTTCTCAATATTTTGTATTCAAATCATTGTATTATATCTGGTACATGTGACATTTCTCTCTAAGCCATCTGCCGCTTTATAACAAAATTCCCTACAGAAGACATGCATGACATTTGATTTCAACATATAGTGTCTTGATAGATGTTCAAAAAGTAAGATTGTAGAGATGCACCGATAAGAAAATTATTGGCCAATATTGATACCAGTTGTTTTGTCAGTTCTATACCTGTGTACTCTAGCATAAATTAAATAAAAATGTTGGTTCTCATGATCCTTTTCAATTTCAACAAATGCAAATTCAATCATGCAAAAGTTATCTTCCTATACATTTTAATAACAAAACACTAACAATATATAGTGTTTACACACACACACACACACATATATATATATATATATATATATATATATATATATATATATATATGTGTAGTAAATACTTTTTAAGACTTAAATAAATTTGCAGCAGACCAAAAAAATAATAAAACAAAAGGACACATGACTTGAGGAAAAAAGTAAACGATTGCAAAAATGGAACATATTGGACGCCTATTCAGAAAAAAGCACAATTGGTCTGAAATAATCAGACAAATGTAAAGCAATTTCTGGACGATAGATTGGTGCATTCCTATTATTTGCCATATAATGACTATTACATGTGTTATAGTTTATGCAAAATATAAGGCAAAACAATATAATTTTATAATTTATATAATTTTATAATACAGTTGTTTAGAGAAAACATTTATTTTTAATTAGCTATATATACTTTTCTCAACAAAATTGTTGTAAGAATTATTGTCAGTCCTGATGATATTTTGAGTACATTTTAATCTTTCCCCATCAACACAGGGAAAGATAAATACCATACTCACAAATGAAAAGAGAAAAATGGTTGTTTACCTTAATTAAACAGGCAATGGATAAAATGTAATTTAAAATAAATAAATGCACCATTGGATTTGAAACAGGTGCTATAGTCAGATGAAACTTAAATGGAGCTCCTTAACTACGGGCCCCCGGTGGGTTTGGTGTCAGAAGGATGCGTATACAGAAAAGATCCTCATACGTACATAAAACTATGGTAGCGGATGTTTGATATTGTAATGTTGTTTTGCTTCCACTTTTCCTAGTACCTTTTTAAGGTCAAACACGTAATGAACTCTATCAAGAATCAGGACATTTTAGCCCTAAATCTGATTGCTTCTACTAAGAGGTTGAAACGTGGTCACATTTGGATTTTCCAACAAAATAAGGACACCAAGCACACTTAAAAAAAAACATTAAACCACAAAATCAACATTTTGAAATTGTCATCTCAGTTGCAGGACTTGAATCCCATTGTAAACATGTGATTTGAAATGAAGATAATAAGTTTAGACCAAAGTATAGACCAAAGGAGCTCAAGGATCTGGTAAGATTTATGTGGAGGTATCGTTTAAGATCCCTTCCAATGTCTACTTGAATCTCGAAACAAATGTTGGCAAAAGGCTCCCTGGCGATATCTTTGCAACAGAAGGGTGCACAAAGTACTTAAAGCAAGAATGGCAATTTTTATGTATTTGTTTTACTTTTTTTGGGAACACAATTTCATATTTAATTTAATTTATTAAATATTGTATATGTTGCAAAATTACAATATTGCTCATTACCTGTGTTCTTTATTTAATACAGCCTGTTTTGCTGATCTTTATCATAGTTTCATCATAGTATCATGATTATTTTGGAGACTACTTTATCCAAAATTCATAATAGTTATTGGTGTACATATACTACAAAATGATATATCCACCTAGAAATCCAAACACTTTCTTCCATGCTCAATCTCCTAGAGCATATGCAGCATAACCAAATTAAATGCAATTCAATAGAAAGACTGTCATTTAACAAATGACTCTCGTTCTGTGGTCTTAATGTGTTTAGATCTTACTTTTTTTTCATAATAAGAGCAGGCGCAGGCAGACAGAGAGGTTGTTAACAATGTACAGTAAAACAGGAAAAAGATGGCCTGTTCTATTAATGTGAAGAGGACGGAAGCCCGCCCCCCAAACACAATGCAGGCAGAAACAAAGTATCTAAGAACAAATACAACCTTCAATGAATAGAGCAGAACAGTTACACCCCCACTATCCCAGAAAACCACAGGCCCTATCCATAAACATGGACAGATATTGTCTTCATACAGCACTTGAAAAAGTATATTAAATTATTGTATGATCAACTTGGATTTATGTTGTGAAGTCTTTGTAGGGAAAATATAAAACTTCAATATGTCGCTTGCGTAAGTATTCAATCCCAAAACAATATACAGTGCTGCATGAAAGTTTGTGAATACTAAAGGGATGGTCATCTGCCCTGGCTTTGATCTCAATCGAAAAATAACTCCTTTCACATTTAAAATCAAAAGACAAGCTACATGAACCTGCCATTATCCATTTCATAAAGAAGGAGAGGAGAATGGACTTCATTCTTAAATGATAATCATAATGGTGAGTGGAACTTTTTCATCTACAACTTGCCTTTTGTTGCTATCTCGTTCATATAATTTTGAATACAATATGTAAAATATTATTTCATCTTTAGATCACTGGTTGTGTGGTAAAAACAAAAGTAATGACGCTGAAATTGGCAGTCCTGGGTACATGGCATTTTATATTGTGGTGCTTTTTTTTTATTGTTGCATGCTGGACATTGAATGCTGCTGAACATTTTTCTCTCTGACAACATACACTGTCTGTGGTCTTGAAACAATGTGAGTAGTTGTGTTGGTTGAATTGTTTCACCACTATTTGAGTGACTGTTTTGGCAAATGTTTCTTTGAAATGACACAACCGTATTTTCTTCTAATGTGGTTTCTGCTATCGATATTTGCAACCATTGTGTACGTTTGCTGCTTCTGTGAGCCACAGCTGGGGCGTAGCTTAGGAACGTTTGACTCTGTCATCAAAGAATTGCTTCTCCTACACAGGTCTGCGAAAGAAAGGTCTCAAGTCATGTTCTGTATACACAGGGATCCGAGTTCTCTATCTATATGTATGATGTCAGATCTATTTCTGCTACTGAGGGCCTAGCTCCAATATTCACGGTTCACCACTGCATTTCATGTATGCAAAAATATGTGAACCCCTACATTCAACAGCTTGTGGCACCTCCATTAGCAACGATAACTTGGAGAAGATCTCCTACTTACTCGTAAGTTTCCTATAGCCAGTAATCAGTCTCTGACATATTTTTTTGAGGGAGTTTTTCCCACCCGTACAGAACTCGGCAAATAGAGTGAAGTCATGGACTTTGACTTGGCCAATCTGAAGCACAAATGTTCTTTTTCCTGAGCCATTCTTTGGTAGGTTTGCTTCAGTACTTTGGGTCATTGTCTTGTTGGCATTTTTGGCCCAGTTTTACCTCCTTGACTGATGTTCTGTTCAAGAATCTCCTAGTTTACCTCCGAATCCATGGTCCAAGTTCTGACCCAACCAGGGCCAGAGGAGGAAAAGCAGCCCCAGATCTTGAAATTCACGCCACCATTCTTGACCGTTGGATGGTGGGCAGTGTTGGGTTTTGATTGTGACCAGTAAGGTACATTTTGACTCTTTTGTCCTGAGAACGGACTTCCAGAAAGCTTTAAGTTTTCCAGGTGGTCTCAGGCAAAGACGGGTATTTTGGTTCTCTGACAGCAGAGGCTTCTTCCTATCAACTCTCCCATGAATGCCATTTCCATGCTGTGTTCTTCTTATTGTGGAAGCATGCACAGTTACCTTTGGGTAACCATGTTTGGGTTGGCATTTACCTGATTTATTATTTCTTTTGTGGCTCTTGGGGATATTTTGGAAGGTTGTCCACTTCTAGGCCGAGTTACTGTTAAGTGCTCTCCATTTTCTAGATAATTATTTTTGAAATGGTTGTATAGCCTTCTTCAGACTGATGTGCTCTCACTACCCTAATCCTGATGTCTTCTGAGATCTCCACTCCTGTCAGCATGGTGTGTTTTGCATTTGCCTTTATGGGTAACACATTACACTACACATGATTTTCTCTAAAACAACATAATGAATTGGTGACAATACACTGGTTATGCCAGATAAAAAAGACTGGTTCTGATTAAATAAAAACTTGGTAAAATGGTAAACAATTAAAAAGTCTATATTTGCAGAAGTGGTTCAAACGCTATTCTGTGCTGGGGTTTAAATAAGGATTTAAAAAAGTTCATATTTTATACAAAAATAATGACCAACCCTGCAGGGTTACATACAGTATATGTATATTGTCTGGGGGTTGAATCCTGGAAAGCGAAACAGAGAGACAAAAGGGTGCAGATCACTGTGGTACTGTACATTCTGCTCATGCTCTCTTGGTCAGTGGCTTTGGCTTAGCTTCTGTATGACAGGACCTCATGCTCCCTTTGTCAGTGGCTTTGGCTTACCTTCAGAATAACCGCGCCTCATGGTCTTTGGCAGGTTTTTAATCTGGAAGTATACAGATGCAACGGCCAGAACCATGTGATTTCCCCATGTAATTAAGGGGAGGGGCCAAATGTGTGAGTGTGTCTGTGTGAGTGGGGGCCAGCTGCTGTAAAGGTATGAGATGCACTGGGGTTTCTTGTGATTGGGTGATCTGTGTGAATGCATGAGTGGGTTTGTGTGTGTACGTACATGTGCATGAACAATTTTATAGGGTTGAGGTTACGAATTAAAATTATAAGGGGTTAGGTTTAGCTTTAAGAGTTAAGGTTTAGATTCAGGATTATGGTTTTGGGGTTATGGTTAGAGTTGTGAATATTTTTGCAGGTTAGAGTTTATATGAAATTTTGGATTTTAAATGGGAATGCATTTCACGCCAGAAATGTCCTCCCCCTTTAGCAGGTCAATGTGTGTGTGTTTGTAAATGTGACAGAGTGGATAAGGGTGATGGTATACAAAGATGTCAGATAAAGTAATTGAAAATACAGAATTTGCTACATTTCCTTGCAGTCTCTTTCTTTTCAAAAGGTTGGCAGAGCTGACATCAGGAGCCTAACCTGCTCTGATCACTAATATCAGGCTTGGCAACACTGCTCCTGGGTTGTCAAAGGTTCTATAGGATTTTGTCCGAAAGAGGCACCACACCTGATCAACTCAGCTAACAAATTTAAATGTTTCGCTTGTTAGTCATCTGCAGATGTGTTTCCAGATTGGTTAAATCCAAAACATTCCCACTGCACTCCACAACTAAAGTGCATATCTGACACACAGTTTTTTTTATATATTTTGTGGCAAAATCAGTTTAATTAATTGTTTGATTGATTAATCAACCATTCATAGTTACATATTCTGTCTGATAGGCCTATTATAAGAAGTATTCACGCAACCTCCTTTCCTAATTGCCTCCCTCTGTCCATCTATACAGTTTTAAAAGGCATTGTGCAATACTGTAGATGCGGAAATGGAAAGCAGACTTTGGGGGTTCCTGTCACATTTCCATTGTTTGAGTCAAGTTCCATTAACGTCTTTACCACATGGTTAATAATAAGCATGTCAATTAATCAAAAAATATAATGTATGTTATAAAGCAGTTTTTTACAAAGTACTTGTACAGATACCCTAATTAAAACCAAAAGAATAAGATCATGAACCACAGTACAGCCGGAAAAACTTTCCTGGCATGTTTGCTTTTTTCCTTCATTTCTATTGAGTCATGTGTCATGTGACATGATTAGACTAGACTGAGAGGAAAGGAAGGGAGGGAATTATACACACACTTGCTTTCCCAGCTTGTTAACATGGGAATACAACATGGGCCATGTTAGAATATGAAAAAAACGCATTGTTTCTATTCCTTGACTTAGGCTGCAGTTTAATCCAAGTTCTGTCAGAGAGCAGTGCACTAAAGAGCAGACAGTCAACCATTAAAAACAGAAAAATCACTGTTTTTTCCTCTCCTTCCATGCTGTCCAATTCCCGACTATGACCCTGCCTCAGCATAGCAACTTCTAGCAGGTTTGGGAGAGTTTTGGGATCAAAACTTGTCCTCCAGTGCACATCTTGCCAAGATGTTTTGCTTCATATCACACTGCTTATTCAACCAGGAAGTATACACTGATGAGCCAAATCATTATGACCACTCACAGGTGAAGCAAATAACATTGATCATCTCCTAACAAGGGAACATGTCACGGTCTGGGTACATTAGATGGTAAGCGAACAATCGGTTCTTGTTGTCAACGTGTTATATGCAGGAGAAATGGGCAGGAGTAAAGACCTGAGTGACTTTGACAAGGGCCAAATTGTTATGGCCAGACGACTGAGCACCTCTGAAACGGCAAGGCTTGTGGGGTGCTTCCCGGTCAGCAGTGGTGAGTACCTACAGATAGTGGTCAGAGGAGGGACAAACCACAAATCGACGACAGGGTATTGGGCGCCCAAAGCTCATCAATGCGCGAGGGCAATGAAGGCTTCCTGTGGCACAAGTCACAGAAAATGTTTATGATGGTTACGGGAGGAATGTGTCATAACACATAGTGCATCGCACCCTGCTGTGTATGGGGCTGCATAGCCACAGACCGGTCAGAGTGCCCTTGATGACCACTGTCCACTGTCGAAAGTGCCTACAATTGGTGTACGAGTGTCAGAACTGGACCTAGGAGTGCATGGTCACCTGGTCCGATGAGTCCTGTTTTTTTTACATCGCGTGGACGGCCGTGTACGTGTGCGTCGTTTACTTGGGGAAGTGATGGTACCGGTGGAGTGTGATGCTCTGGGCAATGTGGGAAACCCTGGGTCCGGGCATTCATGTGGATGTCAATTTGACACGTGACACCTACCCAAACATCATTTCAGACCAGGTACACCCCTTCATGGCAATGGTATTCACTGATGGCAGTGGCCTCTTTCAGCAGGAATATGTGCCCTGCCATGCTGCACGCATTCGGGAATGGTTTGAGGAACATGATGAAGAGTTCAAGGTGTTACCCTGGCCTCCAAATTACCCAGATCTCAATCCGATTGAGTATCTGTGGGATGTGCTGGACCAACAAGTCTGATCCACGGTGGCTCCATCCCATAACTTACAGGACTTGAAGGATCTGCTGCTTATGTCGTGATGCCACATACCACAGGACACCTTCAGGGGTCTTGTAGAGTCCATGGGTTGGTGCTGTTTTTGCAGCGTTTTGAGGATCAACAGCATATTAGGCAGATGGTCATCATCATCGGTGTATATGTACTTAATTGCTTTAAAGCATGGTGTTTTGCAAGTTGGATTTGAAAAGCTTGGTTTAAGGAGCACTGGCTAGTCTTATTAAACAATCAAATGGAAGAGTCTGTTCATGGCTCGGCTATAGGTTTTTACCTCAGCTTACACTTATATTCCATTAATTATCTTCCTTTATTCCCTTCTTAATCTTCAGTCTACTTCAGTCTATATATATCCTTTTCATTTTTCAACTTGCTTTGTTTACTTTGTGTGTTCTGCCCCTGTCTCAATTGTTTTTTCTCCTGTGCATAATTTGTTTCAAGCTTTCAAGTGCACCAGTTATAAGGGCTGTGTTTGGAGTCCTATGACATCAGCAGGGATTCCCTTTGATCCCACAACTCATTGACTCCCACTGAGTCCAGCACCCCTCACTGGTACACATTAGCCTTATAAGGTATACTGTCATCTGTCTACTGAGCTGCCTTTAATGGGCCTTGGGTTGAATCTCAGATTTAATCAACTATCTGAATGTGTTGCAGTCTTGCCTGCTCACCTTGACATTTCATTGTTTTCTTGTTTGTCTTCACAACAAATTTGGCTGTCAGTTGTTCCTTGTGGTATACTTTTGAAATGTCTGTGTACTTTCATGTATGCTCCAAATAAAACACATTTGAAATCAGAACAAGTAACTAGATTTCAGCTGAAATGCTAACTAAGAGACCACTACATGTTTCTGTTGGTAGCATGGAATATCATACCTTCATCCTGTGTTATAACAGTTTTTCCTGATTGCTAAGACACTTTTTATGAAACTGGGGACCAGTTTATCTTCATTATAACTTAATGTGCACAACATTATTATTTTTGTGTTACTAAGCAGCAAGTAATTTCTTATTGCTTTCACATTCATACACATTTGAAAATGCTAAGCAAATTATAACAAAACACAACTTTCTACAAAAGACACAAAATTTGAGCAAATCACGTCAAATTTAAACTAAAACATTTGGTCACAGCTGATACAATCTACTCCCTTGAATGTAAATTTGTCATTTTAGCCATTCTTCTTTTTAGTTAGCGGCCTGCATGTTAATTTCTTTGAAATTAATTCTGGTTGGACAAATGTGCTCATGTCAAGAAAAATTATATTATGTTAATGTTACTGCATGTTAATTTCTTTGAAATTAATTCTGGTTGGACAAATGTGCTCAAGTCAAGAAAAATGATATTATGTTATAGTTACCTCTCATCAATTCCTTGCACTTGTTTCCCTGCCTATCATTCTCACATCTGTCCTGCATTGACTGAGGAACATCAAACATACCCAACATCCATTTACACCACATTTTACTTAAATCCAGTGGGATTCAGCTTTGTCCTGAGTTTATGAGGTAGTAATACCACACATCAATCTGTTTTACAGGAGAATTTGATTTTACTTAAATCTCTCTGGGAATAATAAAACTAGTCCTGCGAAAAAGTATTTGCCCACTGTCAGATATTTTGTCTTCATATTTTTGGCACTGAATGTTATTAAATCTTCAAACAAAACCTAATATTAAATGAAAAGGAACCTGAGTGAATTAACAACAAAACATATTGGTAGTTATTTCATTCAATTATTAAATAAAGTTATGCAATACCCAATTCTCCTGTGTCCTCAGAAACTGGTTAGGGCACATGTAGCAGCAATTTCTGCAACCCCAAAAAATGTGTGTAGTTATTGATCAGTCTTTGACAGCACTGTAGTGGCATTTTGACCTACTCCTCCATGCAGAACTGCTTTATCTCAGTGACATTTATCTCAGTGACATACCTCAGGGTTTTTGAGCATAAGCTTCTCATTTTGGGTCTTATTAGGGTTCAGGTCTGGACTTGGCTAAACTACAGTATTCCCAAACTTTACATTTCTTTTTCTTAAACCATTCACATGAAACCATGGCAGATTCTTGCCAGACATAACAAGGCCTATGTCGCCCAAAAGATTTGACTTTTGTCTTGATCTGTCCATAGGACATTGTTCCAGAACTCTTGAGGTTTTTCCAGGTGTTTTTGGCAAACTCGAAATTCTGACATGAACTAAGCTCATCTGTGTTTTGGAACAATGGGTGACACTATCGGAGAGAGAGGTAAAACAAGAATTAGAGGAGGTGGAAGAGGGCGATGAAGAAGAACAATTATTTCTAACGAGATTTGTGAAAGAGTACTTGACTAAGTTCTTCTACATGGTATGCCAATGATAGAAACTGAGCTAAGAGAACAACCTAACCTGAGCCGTTTCACTGATGCATCAATTGTCCCGACTTTCAGGAATAAAAACAGGGTAACTTACTGTAAATTTATTTGAATACTTTGCTGACTGCCCTGTTATCTGTATGGTTGATCTGTATGCATTCTCACAAGCAGGACAATACTAGAAAATTACATGAACTTGTTGTATCTTAATGTATAAGGTATCTTAATGTATACACTTTCACTTTTATTGTAAAATCTAGAGATTTGTCAATGGGAGACCATGTAAAATTTCTGATTCCCAACCTTCGTGAACATTTCATGTTTTTCAATGTACACACAATAGCCCATAATGATAAAGCAAACACACGTTTTGGGAAAATCTCAATTGAGCCTGATTTTGTTTTAGTCCAGGGCTAGGCTTAATCTCTATCTGCAAAACCAACCCACAGTGGAATAAGTGTGTTTATAGTTTAGTGAAAATGTATACTCTAAAAAGAAAATTTTAATGTAGCTGAAGGTAGCATTGCTTTCTACTTATGACTAGCAAAACGTTTTACTGCCCACATATTCGAGTAAAAAGTATTCTCTTAAAAACTGAAGACAATGACTAATGTTCTCCCTGATGTAAAATAACTCCAACTGAGGAAATTAGTGGTTAATTAGTCACATTTAAGCTGAATTCAGTCACCTTTTTTCCACACATGTTTAAAGACATCCACAAAAAACAGTTGAGACCCAAATGTGTTGTGAAGACCACAAAATAATGAGGGAAACAGTCAAATGTCACTGAGCAGCCAGGGAGAGATAGAAGAACTAAATGTTTTTTCTAATGAATTACAGTCATCAGTGCACTGGTAAAACAACTATATGGCTACTGCTCAAAAGTCTTCTTGGAAATAAACACATTTGAATAGCCATAGGGAAAAATACACTTGAATTAATTAATTCAGGGACCAAACAAAACAAACAGGAAGATAAGTGTACTGTAAGGCTCAAATGACAAAACACCAGAAAGCGCGCCTGTAGGTTTCATTCACATTCCAACTAAACGACTGAGCAAGTATTTAAATAATCAGCCAGGCCAACACAGGAGGAAAACATTCTAGCTAATGAGGTAACCAGAGAAGAGGACATTTATGCTGATAAATCAAGTTACTTGCGACTTTCTTAAAAGCCATCTAATGCCGATTGAGTTATAATACAAGTCTACTGTATTACAACATGTAGAGGTTATTAAGCAGTCACACTAGTTCCTGCTTCAGTCAAGGCATTTCTGTTGATAGTGAAAGTCCTATGATATAAACATTAAAGGGGAAGTTCACCCATTTTTACATGTGGCCTGAGTGCAGCCTGTCATTATTTACAGATGTATAGCTTAAAGAGGCACTTTCAGGGGTTTTGGCCATAGTTATGGTGAAAAACATCCATTCAGGTTCTCTTTTTGACAGTTAATTCCAAATGTCATATTTTCTATTGTTTTAGTGCAAAATTAAGCTCTTTGCCACAATATTAAACTCTTTCAAAATGACCATTTCAACTTTGATGTAGAAACACCCAACACAGGCATTCATACGTCACTCAAGGCAGAGGTCCTGTATGAAGTAAACTCCCTTCGAGGTGTGCTGGGATTTACCTCATCAAAGGTTACTATAAAAGTAGATGGCATTGCACCAGTGTGGATGGAGATCAACTATAGATTAAAAATGTTGCCTAGTTAATATCAATTGGTATTGTCAGACAGCAAACAGGGGCTCTACAATGTTCTTGTAATGTTCAATGTTCTACAAACATAACTCTGCAACTTCTCTACAGCACATGTTCTCTGTGGGTAACAGATCTCTGCAGTTCCCACACCTATACTTTATGATAAATAAATAACAGTTATTATGTATATTATCGGGAAACTGTGTCTTTGGCTGTCTGAGTACAGCTGACAAATTAGCATTGTGAGTACCAATCCCACACCTCTCCCATCCTCTCTACCTCCACCTTTGCCTCTGCTGCAGCCTCGGCTCTAGCTGTGTCAGGTTGGACTGGAGCCGGTGCTAACAGTTCAAACTGATACGGCTCTGGGCCGACTCGGTCTCGGCCATCCATCTCATTCATTTAGCCTGGTCAGTGGCGCAAGCTAGACACTGAGTGAGATTTCAACTACGGAAATGAGGCGTATCCCTGTAGTGTAGTTGAAAAACTTGTACCCACCCCCAAAATGAATACTTTCTGTTGGATGTTCGGGGGAGGGATTTAGCATTGTCAAATGGTTGAAATGATGGGCCATAACTGAAATTGAGGATCACAGTTAGTCTTTAAGGCAGTTCGGTGTGGTTATACTAGCTACTTCGATCAAGTGAATGGCATGAAGATGTATCCAATGTTAAAGGGGCACCGTGTAGAATCATTCCTGTAAAACAATAACACAACTTGTCTCCTCCTCGTCTTCCCTTACCAAACGAGACTGGAATAGTATTAGTTAGTCCAGGGTGGTTTAGGGTGGGAAGGAAAATACTGTGTGTATAAAGCGAGTATAAGGAGATAAGTCACTGCAAACTGAAGGACCGGAGAGAAAGTGGAATTGGTGAAGATCTCCGGCATTCTGGTCAATTTTGTAGAAAAAGATAATTTGAAACATTAACTTAAAACATTAACTGCAGATGTCTACTGATCGTTTCTGATTGTATTTATGCCAGTACTACAGTAAAAATGTTACATATTGCCCATTTAACAAGTTTTATTGCCCTTTAGATAGAACATGTGTAAGCATGTTGATTTTTCTTTTGTTACAGAGGACATTTGTTGTCCACTGTTCCTCAGTCATCACTTGCCATTGGCTACAATGCACTATGAAAATGGTTTTGAAGCATGTTATGAAACAAAACACTTTCAACCGGCTAATAACATCAATCTCATTTTGTATAAATTCTGCAACAACCAAAATAAGGCCCCATGTGATGATGGTTGAACTTCCCCTTAAAATATCACTAACCACAGCTGCTTATTTATCAACTGATTCAGATGTGAGAAAGACAAGCACATTGTCCTCAGCTAATGTACTCATAGACTTTTCCTGTCAGAATCATATGAAGTGTGGATGGGGAATTACTGCGTTACTCTTGAGGGTTCCGCTTCAGTGCAGCTCAATGACAGCTAGCCTGACAGAGATCTCTCTTGCAACCTGTTTCAGGAGGTTGATTTAATACCTGTGTGGTTCAGAGAGCAGCTGGCTGTTTTTTTTTTTCCATTATGGTCAGAACTCTTCTAATCTGAATGTAGCTAAACAACTGTGGCTTTTCATATTCCATTAAATCTATCTAATTGCTCTACCTCTCTGATTTAGATTTTGTGTAACTGCTTTTAGGCCCTAAAGTCTAGCAGTAGTAACCTTAACTAATGCCTAGGTTTTAGCTTAGGCTAAAAGGATTGTCGCATGCAAGACACACATTTTTGAATCCTGGTTGATCACACAAATCTAGTAATTGTAGCCTGCTTTAAGGAAATGGTAAGCTATTCCACCTGAGCTTGAATTCTGTTGATTGGAAACATTAATAAAACATTGGTCGATATTGACGATATAAGGAACAAGCAATCGGGAACGTGTGGGATCCTTAGCAGAATAATATTTCATTGTCTAAGAAGAATTTAGTTGATGGGACCATGAAAGGTTTTCGTTTTTTTTCGTCACCAGAATATTTTTATCTGATCTGAGTAGTTATTATTTACATACTTGTTTTTTCTACTTAGCTACTATAAATAGACCTTTATTTTCTTCTGGCTGTGTAGTTACTTTTTATAGAACTTTGGCCATCAGTCGTCACTTTCCTCACAAAGTCTCATGTTAATTCCGTTCAGATCACTACTACACATTTTTTATGTTTTAAGATTGTGTGTTACCATTGTCCATACTTTTTTTTTAATGTCCCTTCATATTTCTTTAGGGATTACATACATTTCAACATTAAAATGGATGTGTGAAAAATGTATTTCAAACTGGTTTCACTTTTGTGCCTATTGTATATATTAAAGGGCACTTCATGCAACACAATGGAAAGTCCAGTGAACAACAATAAACACTACATATTTACGACATTAGATATCCTTAGCAAATAACTAGATGACTAGCTAGCTTGGAAATCTAGCTAATTTTATACAACTTGTTGAACTCCAATTTCTATAGCCTATAATGTCCATGGTATAATTAACTGAATGAGCTAATGCTTTTTATATAGGAGTCGTAGGTTAATGGCACAGGACACTGAAACCTTTCTTGGTTTAGCCTTTAGTCACTAACTAGATAATAGCTAGCCAGCTTGGTATTCTAGCTAATGTTATACAACTTGTGGTTTGAAATTCACATTTTAATTGCTTATCCTGTTGCGCAAAAACTTTTTTGTCCTTGGGTATTCATGCTGGACAGAAATGCATGGGTATCACCTATAATAAGTTAGCCCCAAATTGTAAAAGTGTAAACCATTAAAATAAAAGTTACTCAGATGTATAGCTTACTGTACATGTAGAGTAAAAATATGGACAACAGCTAGCTTTCAGGTTCATAGAAGCTGATGTATTCTTCAATCTTTAAAAAGTGTTGTCTATATTTATTTGAGTTTGCTCCAGTGCTTTATCCCAATTCCTTTGGACTGGCAACTACAAAACAACTGGACCAAAATAAACAAGCAAAAATCATTGATTCCAAATCTGCTGAGTGTGAATACACAGACAATAACAAACTGTTTGGGATGTACTCCATTTCAAATATCACCTTTTTCCAATACCTTTTATCCAACCCCATTTCCAAAAAAGTTGGGATGCTGTGAAAAATGTAAAGAAAAACAGAATGCAAATGTTGAAACTGAGAAATGTTATTGTTTCTTGAAAAATATATGCCCACTTTGAATTTGATGCCAGCAACATGTTTCAAAAAAGTTGTAGCCGAGGCAACAAAAGACTGGAAAAGTTGTGAAATGCTAAAATAGAAAACCTAGTGGAACATCTCACAACTAATTAGGTTAATTGGCAACAGGTCAGTAACATGATAGGGTATAAAAAGAGCATCCCAGAGAGGATGAGTCTTTCAGAAGTAAAGATGGGGAGGGGTTCAACAAATTGTGTAAGACTGCACAGGCAAATAGTGCAACAATTAAGAATAATGTTTCTCAATGTAAAATTGCAGTTTGGGGATCTCATTATCTACGGTGCATAAGATCATTAAAAGATTCAGACAATCTGGAGAAATCTCTGTACGCAAGTTCTTCGGGCCCTCACGCGGCACTGCATTAAAAACAGACACGATTCTGTATTGGACATCATTGCATGGGCTCAGGAACACTTCCAAAAACAATTGTCAATGAACATAGTGCGTCCCTGCATCCACAAATGCAAGTTAAAACTCTACCATGCAAAGAAGAAACAATTTACAGTGGATATAAAAAGTCTACACACCCCTGTTAAAATGCCAGGTTCTTGTGATGTAAAAGAATGAGATAGATAAAGATAAATCATGTCAGAACTTTTTCCACCTTTAATGTGACCTATAACGTGAACAATTCAATTGAAAAACAAACTGAAATCTTTGAGGGGGAAAAATAAAAAATAAAAAACTCACAATAACCTGGTTGCAAAAGTGTGCACACCCTTAAACTAATACTTTGTTGAAGCACCTTTTGATTTTATTACAGCACTCAGTATTTTTGGGTAGGAGTCTATTAGCATGGCACATCTTGACGTGGCAATATTTGCCCACTCTTCTTTGCAAAAGCGCTCCAAATCTGTCAGATTGCGAGGACATCTCCTGTGCACAGCCCTCTTCAGATCACCCCACAGATGTTCAATTGGATTCTGGTCTGGGCTCTGGCTGGGCCATTCCAAAATGTTAATCTTCTTCTGGTGAAGCCATGCTTTTGTGGATTTGGATGTGTGCTTTGGGTCGTTGTCGTGCTGAAAGGTGAACTTCCTCTTCATCTTCAGCTTTCTAACGGACACCTGAAGGTTTTGTGCCAAAATTGCCTGGTATTTGGAACTGTTCATAATTCCCTCCACTCTGACTAAGGCCCCGGTTCCAGCTGAAAAATAACAGCCCCAAAGCCTGATGCTGCCACCACCATTCTTCACTGTGGGTATGGTGTTCTTTGTGTGATGTGCAGTGATGTTTTTGTACCAAACATACCTTTTGGAATTATGCCCAAAAAGTTCAACCTTGGTTTCATCAGACCCTAACACCTTTTCCAAAGTGCTTTTGGGAGACTTGATGTTTGTTTTTGCAAACTTCAGCCGGGCTTGGATGTTTTTCTTTGTAAGAAAAGGCTTCCATCTTGCCACCCTACCCCATAGCCCATTCATATGAAGAATATGGGAGATTGTTGTCACATGTAGCACACAGCCAGTACTTGCCAGAAATTCCTGCAGTTCCTTTAATGTTGCTGTAGGCCTCTTGGAAGCCTCCCTGACCAGTTTTCTTCTCGTCTTTTCATCAATTTTGGAGGGACGTCGCATTCTTGGTAATGTCTCTGTTGTGCCATATTTTCTCCACTTGATGATGACTGTCTTCACTGTGTTCCATGGTATATCTAATGCTTTGGAAATTCTTTTGTACCCTTCTCCTGACTGATATCTTTCATCAATGAGATCCCTCTGATGCTTTGGAAGCTCTCTGCTGACCATGGCTTTTGCTCTGAGATGCAACTAAGAAAATGTCAGGAAAATCCTACTAGAACAGCTGAACTTTATTTGTGATTAATCAGAGTCACTTTAAATGATGGCAGGTGTGTAATGACTTCTATTTAACATGAGTTTGAATGTGATTGGTTAATTCTGAACACAGCCACATCCCCAGTTATAAGATGGTGTGCACACT